>NQII01000081.1:1469082-1516255 GCA_002778355.1 Clitarchus hookeri | reverse complement strand
CTCCTAACGGTATCCCTTATCTGTCGGCCTGTACCACGCGATTCGCATTCTCCGGGAATATTAAGCGTCTCAGGGATTTGAATCTCGGACGTAGCTGACATCACGAATGATTCTGTAGGGGCGTAAACCCTCAATTCGTCTAGCAGTAGTTTTATGTAAGCTGGGCGCCACGGGTTTTATTAAGGCTGCCCGAAGCCTGTGGTTCAGCCTGGCTAGTTAGGTAGGGGGCGAGCGACTCCTCCTCTCGGGTGTTAACCTGGTTCTTGTCTGACTGTATACACAGCATTAACTCGCCTACACGTTGGGCGCCAAATTGACTCGACACTTCTCTCACCTATGACTTACAGGCTGCATGCGGGGTCAACACAAAGTCGTACTCGGGTTTAATTTACGCACACTTACGTTTATTTGGTAAACACAGGTCACTGTTACACATACGAGACCTATCCCCTTTTCCTATCTGTCTGAACTGCTGGGTTAATTCTAACGCGTTCTACAGACGTTCTGGCGAAAGGCTTGTGTTGGGGGGGAAGGTTCTTGGCGGGTTGCTGTGTTTACCTCTGTGTTGGCTGTGGTGCGTTGTCCTCTCTCTCTCTCTCTCTCTCTCTCTCGCGTTGGTGTCCTGGTGTATCTCTTCGGCTTCTGGCGGGAAGTCCGGGCTCGTATCCCGGGATGTGTAGTCTCTCGCTCTCTGGTTCCACCTCCACTCGCGTCCCGTCACTCTCCCGATCATAACTCGTACATCACTGCCTGGTACTCGCTTTGTCTTCCCTATATATAGTTTTCTCGTGGTACTTCCCCTGAAGCCCGGTGGTTTCCCTAATTCTGCGGGGGAGATGAGGAAGGGGGGGTGGGCGCGTGCTGTGCTTCCCCGGCTCGGGGGGGTTCCTTTGCTCGTTACTGTCCTCGGGGTGAGAGGTGGTGGGTGTGGCGTCCTCGGGGAATCCTAGGGTCATTACCTCAGGTTGCTCCCCTGCGCGGGTATCTAGCGTCGTGACTAATCTAAGTATGAGCGATTCGCGTCACATACTTCAAGAAACAAATGCAGATGTGATTTTTTCACCAATTGAGTTTTTTTATCCAACATTATTTTTTGAGCTTCTTTTTGTAAAATTTTATCAGCTTCATGTCTAGATTCTAAATCTTTATGGTCTCTTTAAGCAATATCGTGATTTTTACAAACTTCATCAAGTTTATTTATTCCTTTATCACATTTTTCTAATCTTTCATTTAATTTTGTAAAAGGATCACAATATTTTTAGCCAGGTTGATGCATTCCTGGTAAATTTAAATTATTTAACGCCTAATTTATTATTCATTTTCCATGATGTTCAGAATTCCAGAATGAATAAGGAATAACGTTAAAACTCTTATTAAATATGGAATTCCTTTTGGAATATTAACAAAATTAGAAAATTTATTATTTTATATTTCATAATACTAACTTATTAATTATAATAATTTTTATTATCAGCATTTTCTTTGCTATGAATAACTAATAATCAATCAATTAATTTCCTTACATCACTCATCCATATATTTCTTTTGGAATATCATATTGTTTTATTCCTTCACCCAATTTTGGCATTCTTGGTGAGTATAATCTTTTGGGAATGATTGGTTGTCAGCGAGATAATGGTCTTTTAATATATGTTCCATTATCGCAACATTTAGACGCATTTATAGTTTCTTACTATTAAAATAAAAAACATTTTAAATGAAATTATCCTTTGAAAGGCTACATTTTAACCTGTTCTCTTTTAATTTGTTTATAAGAATTTAAATGAAATATATAAATAGTCACGAGGGAGGTTTAAAGTGCTATCGCTGGTGCAACAAAATTGACTAACCTTTCCAGATCATAGTACAAAAACACAAAAGTCTGTAAATTGTGAAACATTTATTGTATTATGCCTTCATATTATGAAAGATGATAAATCTATTGACCAAAGTAATAAAAAAAAAATATAGAAAACAAAAATAAACAATGAATTATTCACTTTTGAAGCATTCGCGGGTGCAATGCGTCTTACTTAAGTGAATATAAACGTCATTATAAGCATAATATGAACAAAATAAGAGATCAAACAATGTATGTTACTAATTAGTACACTGCTTTGTCATTTAAGTTAATTATTTATTTTCAAATACGTCAATATTTGCCGGAAATTCTATTAATATTATTGCCATCAATCTTTTTCTCTGGCGCTTCCAATTTTGCGATAATGTCTTCAAATTGAACGTCTGCTATGTCATTCAAGATTTCAATTAAACGTTTACCATCAATTGTCTTCAGAAATTGTACTCTAACTTCTCCATCTTCATCTACATTGCTCTGGCACACCCCTACATAGCAATATTGTGTAACATTTTTGCCGGACTTGTAGAGCAGCTGTACGAGCTTGTACAAACCAGTGCAAATATCTTTTGATGAAACAGCAGTTAAAGCACCAGTTTCAGGGCATGCTTCTACTGGTAATTTCGAAGGATCAAGAGATGTTGTCAAAGATCCATCATATAAAGATTCATCATCTGAGTCGCTGTAAACATCGGAAACACGCAATTTTGTCCTGCAAGGTATGAAGGATTTTCTCTGATCCGATACTGAAGGCAAAGATACATCAGTAGTTTCTTTGTGTACCGAATGTGAAAGAGGTTCCACCAAATCTTCATCGTCCCAATCACTTTCTGTTTCGGTGGCAATTTTCAAAACCAATGTGCTCTTGAGATGAGACTGAGAGGTTCGCGCCACAGAAATGCTTTTGCCCTCTTTAGATTGGAAGAAATGTTTTGATTGAATGCCTGGTATATTTTTCAGCCCTTCCCATTTATCATCTAACATGGCCTTCCTCTCTTCAACTTGTTCTTTTGATACGAATATAAAGAAAATGTTTGTAGAGAGACTGCGTGCCAGGTCATAGAATTCTTGGGCACTGTTAACGATAGCTCTCCGGGACTTAACAGCGATCCACGCTGATCTTTTGACACTTCCCCTGATTCCATCGAAGGCACTTTTGCCATGTGAGGCAGCAAAAAAGTTCCATTTGAGGTGAGTGAATCCGTGTTCTGTTTTGAGTGCATTCATGTTTGCTATTACATGCCGATTCTTGAATTGAGCCGCGCAATTATCGCTGAAGACGTATATAGATGTAAATTATCATTGATTGACTTAATGTATTAAAAATTTTCTGCAAAAAGAGATGCACAGTGTATTTACTGTGGCTTAATTCATCACTATAATCACTGGATAGAGTTTGTCGGTAGTCCAAAAACAGCACGTGAAAAACGTGACTTGCCTATGAGACCAATGTGGTGATTGTATTTCGTCTTGACTGATCAGCCCATAGTTCTCATCAAAGTCTGTTTGTACAATGGCTTTCTCGCTGGTCAGGTCTTGTTTTGCATTTTGAAAGTACTCTGGCTGAACATTTTTAACAAAAAAATGTAGCTTGAATTTAGCAGTGCTGTCACGTAGTTCATCTAGCGCTTCATCGAAAGGTTTGCAAACTACAATCTGTTTTGGCCTCTGATACTGAAAAATCCAGACTTTCCAATTAACACTGGGATTTGAATCTAGGGCAATATCCCAAATGTTTGATTCTTTGTATTCATCGCAACTGTTGGACATGCAATCTTCATTATTAACACTACATGATACCTGGTTCAGCAGCTCTCGGTGCATTTTCGGAAAGTCTGTCGCATGTTTCGAAATAGTGAGAAGAAGATTAATGTAGTGTGAGTGTGTTGTACATACGCAAACATTATGAGGAATATCTTTGATAGGCAGAACGTGAGCAGGTCTCTCTTTATAAAAAAAAAAGAGTCTTACCGATAGATGTTTCGGGGTAAATTGTTTTAAAGAGTTCGAAGGCTTCACGGATGCTCATAATCATTGTTCTCTTCTGCATTCTCAACTTTGTTCCCGTTTTTGACTTTATTGATTTCACATCTTTCATCCCAGGCATTTGTCAGCTAATATCGTCCCTGTCATAGAAATCACAAATCTGTTTTTGTCTTAATCCGTAAGTTTCCGAGGCATTGCTTTAGCGGAGTAATTTTTGTCAGATACAGCAACTTGGAATTCAGCAGCTATTTTTTTTTTACTAGTTCAACTGCTTTAGTGGGACTAGCAGGCAGATTACGCTTCACTTTTGCCACTGCCTTTGCCAATGTGCGAGGACTGCTGTATCTAGCGCCTGTTCTTTGTATTTGTTCTTCTTTACGACGTTTTCTAGTTGCCTGCATTCTTTCTCTTGATCTGATTCTGGCCAGTATTTTCAAATCTTAAGCGAGATCTGGATATAATGTTACTGTTTGTGTTGACGTGCATCTGATAAAACTTCCCGAAGTATGTATAGTTAATTCCGTTGACAGTCTTTCCCTTGCTGCATGGCATGTAGGCGCAACATACATTTACAAGAGCAGGGCTGACGTATTATAGACCAAGTTCACAAAGTACCGTATTTCGGCGTGTATAGGCCGCACATTTTTACAAAAAGACAAAAAGTGTGGTTCGAGTTATTTACGAGATATTGGCATAAAAAAAATTTCCCCCCTAAACTATGTTTAGAAATTTGTCAATGAACAATACGCTCTCATGTTTTAACTTAGTTTCTAAGGAAGTGAAAAAAATAATAAGAAATTAATAGCTCATCACGTGTGTTTAAACGCATATGGGTCGCAGCATACTTTAGCCTGCCTGTCCTTGACTGTTCTGCTTTGTATCACTTATAGCTGCCATTCAGCTTGCGCACTTCTTTTCTCTTTTATCTTTCACCCTCTNCGACTGTTCTGCTTTGTATCACTTATAGCTGCCATTCAGCTTGCGCACTTCTTTTCTCTTTTATCTTTCACCCTCTCGCTTGGCGTCCTTCCTTTCCACCACCACGCCCTTCTCTCAACCACAACAACAGCCATCCAGCACCAAGCAAGCTTATTGGACCCTTTCTATTCTTTCTCCTTCCTTCCACCTCTTTTTGTTTGTCTCGCTCTCTCTCTAGTTGAATGAGTCTGCCAGCAGTAGCTGTGTGTGTGTGCGATGCAGCACGCACACATGCACCATAACATTGCCTGCTCAGTAACAGCCGGCCGAGCTGGCAGGCTACGCACGGCGCACATGTTCCGCAATTTAAACGCAGTGTTGAGGCATTTTGATATAAATAGAAAAGTTTTATTTACGCGGAATACTGCGCTGTTGCTACTTTTCAGCAGGTGGAGGCCAGGCGGCGTGGCAGTGATAACATTCAATTTCAAATTTATTAGTTTGACGTTGCCATAGTTTGCTGTTACCGCACTAACACGATGAAGCCCGGCAATATTTACGGGAATACAAAAATTCAGTGCGGCCTATACTTGAAACATTAATTATCCCTAATTTTTCATCAAAAACTTCTGGTGCGGTCTACACATGCCAAAATACGGTACATGTACACTAACACATTACAACACTAATCTGAAAGTCGCACCACTAAAACTAACGGCATGTGTCGCACATTGCCATTAGTCGCTGTCACTTGTGTCATTATGCAGCATAGCTGTAGCTGTGCCACTTGGGCCGGCTGTCTCTCCATCCTGCTAGTCTGGTGTGAGCAATGAAAGACCTCTTGCGAGCGTGGGAAAGTTATGGCACAACTTTGCGACGTTTGAATTTTTTTTGGAAAATTAGTTCCGGATAAAGGGAGTTCTGTTCGAGGGAATTCCGGTTAAGGGGTGCTCTACTGTAGTAGCATTTTACGTCTATCTTACCCAGAACACGAATTCATATAAGAAATAATTGATAATTTGTTGCCTGAACCAAAGTCGTACTGTCTGTAACCTATGTAAGCTGAACTTTAGGTATTATTCAATACGTTTAGCTTAGCTTTGGTTGAACTTAATATCTGGGGCAATTTAGTTACTGCTTTGGTGGATACTGATGCTACAACTACATTGATTAATCAAGAATTTTGTAATTTTCTGCTTAGAAATAGCCGAAAGCGGTCCATGCAAATCATGTCAGTAGCTAACATTACATTTAGTCACGTATATAGTTGTAAGGTGAGTGCCAGGGTTAAATTCGTGGCAATGTTGAAAATTGGTAATTTTTTGTTGAAGTTTGCATTATTGATAACACCTTATTTATCATTTTAAGTTATATTATGTATGGATTTCCTGGCCCATCTTGGCAGCCTTATTGACATTAAGGCTGGTTCTCTAAGGTTTCAAGGTTTTCCTTTTGTGATGATATTATTCAATTACGTATACTTAGTAATGAACATAAGTTAGTGAGTTTTGGGAAAAGTCAAATTGACCAGTTGGTGTAAGAGTTTTCTGATGTTATTTCTCCCCACATTGGTCACTGTAGTGAAGAGCCTTATAGGATTATCCTTAGTGAGTCTACCACTGTGTGCTGTAAATAATATCCAGTAACTTTGCCAAAAGAAAAAAATAATATCATCTTATTTAAATTGATGGCTAAAGAGGTAGTCTCACCATTGCATAGGATTTATGCTAGCCCTGCATTTTTATGCCCTCAGAAAACACCTGGGGAGTTCAGACTTTTGGGTAGACTACTGAAAGCTTAATTTATGGATTGCTCTGGACCCATTTCCCCTTCCTTCAGTCAATCATATTTTCAGCAGCTTGGAGGTGCCAAAATTTTCACTTTGCTGGACCTAAACCATGCTTTTCACGAATGTGTTTTACATCGTTAATCAAAGCCTGTGCTTGCTTTTGTTATCCTGTAAGGGTTTTTCTAGTGGAATTGCATCCCTTTTGATGTTTCCTTTGGAAACAGCAGGTTTTGCACCCATTCCAAGGGAAATTTGATGTGAATTATTTGGATGATATTATCGTATACAATAAATCTTTGAAAGATCACTTTTCCCATGTATAGCAGGTGGTGTTGGCTTTTAGGGAAGCGAGATTAACTGTAAATCCAGAGAAAATCACTTGGGCTTCTGATAGTGTTAAAGTATTCGGGTATGTGGTTTGATGGTCAAAATTTACTGGACCCTGATAGGATTAATCCAATGCTTCCTTTTCCTCCACTCAAAGACATTGGGGATGTTAGGAAGTTTTTAGGGATGGCAGGCTCGTATGCTAAATTTATTTATTTGGAAGAGATAACCGCTACATTAAATATGTGGAAGCGGAAGAACCAACCATTTATTTGGGGCCAGATCAGGTTTCTGTTTTTGAAAAAGGAAAAAAAAAAATGTTTGACATCTCCTTCTATTCTTCAGTTACCTCAGTTTGATAAAAAAATTTGTCCATGTTAATGCAAGTGGAATAGCTTTGGATGCTGTATTGTCTCAATAAATGGAAAGTGGCACTCTTCCCACTGTTTATGCTAGTTGGTTATTGACAGGTGCCAAACACAATTATTCAGATTACGAGGAGGCTGCTTTAGCCCAGGGGTACTCAAACTGCGGCCCACGAGCCGCCCATGGGCTCATTCTATGTGGCCCGTGCTTGCCAGCTTCAGTAGATACAAGTTACCAAATTCTTACTTTTAAGGTGTCTGTTACAAAAAAAAAAGCAAGACATAATACGAATTTATTAAAAGTTAAAGTCACTGATGAAACTAGATTATATTTTTCATTATTTTATCAGTAAGGCGACTTCTGTACATATTTTTTATGTACTACCTCTGCCCGCAATCACCGTATCGAATGAATAAACAAACGACTTGCATGACAATACATGACACTCTGAATTTTTAATGTCATCGAATTACCAACCTACTTTTAGTTCACAAATATTATGTCAAGTGTCCTAAGTGCGGCCTGTGGCGGTCTTAGTTTTTCTTAATATGGCCCCTAAAAAAAGTCTGAGTACCACTGCTTTAGCCTGTATGTGGGCTGTGTAACTTTTTTTTGTATTATCTAGAAATGTGCAAATTTGATCTGTGCGCTGACAATCGGGTATTGTCCTAGTTGTGAAAATAAAAAAACTAGACAAATTAGGACAGTGGGTTTAATGCCTATCTTGTTTCCGATTTACAATTGTTCATGTGAAGGGTTAGGCCAATTATATAGCAGACACATTATCACGTATGTATTATGTGACTGAATTTCAGCCTGTGGATAGTGAGGTGTTTGATATTTTACAATGTATCTCATAATCTTTTGTAAACCTTCAACACTAGCAATCTTTTAATCCCAAATCTCAACAACTGAGTAATCAAATTAATATTGGTAAACCATCTGAATATGAGATATGTAAGGGTATTTTAGGCAAGTGTCCTTGTTCAGGAACATTTTTGGTCTGTGTTCTGTCTAAGAGAGATTATTTTTGAATATTATCATCACACTTATTTTGGTGCTCATTTTCGACAAAAGAAGACTTTATGTAGTATTGCTTCCAGTTTTTTTGCTTATTATAAACAAAGACATTAGGTATTGGATTCACTCTTGCCTCACCTGCCAACTGTGTAAATACAAGAATGTCAGAAATATTGGTCAGTTTTCGAGTTCTCTCCTTAGTTTCATGTGGGAGAGACCCTTGTTGATTATGTTGGCCCATTTCCTAGATCCAAAAAAGGTCATATTAGCCTATTAGTAATGATGGATGCCTTCTTGAAATAACTGTTGGCTTTACCCATTAGAGACCAAAAGGCTACGACAATATTGTTTGTGTATTTACTGACATTGTGTTTCTTCTTTTTGGGTCCCCAGCTTATATTGTAGGTGACAACGTAAAAACATTTACTTCCAATGTGATGTGTAACCTTTCATTTTCCTGGGGCATCCATCTTGTTCAAGTTAGTCCCTACCACCACAAAGTAACATGGTGGAGAGGCAGTGGCAGTGTGTAAGGCCATGCTCTTGTGCTTTAGCGCTGACCAAATTTTTGTACATTTTGCTGAATATTTTATTTAATCAAAGTTTCAAATATGAAGTATTATTGAATCAAAATGGATGCTATTTTCCTTTAACAATACAATATTACTTGGTTAGAGCTAGGTTTTGTTGCCAGAGATATTTATTTTCTAATTTTTAGCCTTGTGTGCACTGCATCAGTGCTCTACTGCGGATGAGTATGGCTGCCGCTCATCCAGACAGTCCCACGCGCTAGCCGAAGCAGCAAAGCAACACAGGAATTTCGCCCTTATCTGCACCTCATCCGTGCTACCTCCACTTCTGCACGGGGCAGGAAACTCAACAGTGCAGTGTGCTCGGTTTGTGCGGCTGAAAAACGTTCAAACTAAACTCATCATCATTCTAAAACTATCAACTCTAATAATTTCACAATTTATCTGGCAAATCACTTATATTTTCTAATCTTGATGCAATCATAATCTTTTCTTTACTGAATATATTTTCAACGTAAAAAAGTAGCAAGTGAGGGACTTTTTTGTTTTAAGAAATAGATGGGAGGTAGATAGATACATATGAAATTAAAAATGAACACCAAAGTAAATTTATATATCTGTCTTAAACCATTACCTCTCGTGATTTCCTTGTTACGGTGTGTAGAACTTTGAAAATATTTCAACCGTATACGAGAGAGGCAGCTATGAACTATCTGCTTTTTGTTATCTTCATCACACTTCTCTAATATTGCATCTGCATAGAGTTAAAATAATATTGCTAATTATTAGTTAACATATGTTTATGCTGTAGCAAATATTATTATTAAAAGCAAGAATCACAAAGAAAACTGAGTAAGTATATTTCGTTATGGCAATTCACAAGTTGCTTGCGATTCCAAATTTTACTTGCCTTACCCAATCTATTTCACAATTCATAGTTTAGAAAGTTTTGATATGTCACTATTTAGAAAGTTCAGGTATGTCACAGTTTGCCATAATAATTGTAATTTTACAAACAGTTATATTATAAATTAGTGCATGTTGGTTGGGTGGTGTTGGGTTAAGGGAAGTTTTGAGAGGCGGTGAAAACATATTTAGGTGATTTGTGGATTTGGATACCCGACTAGGCGCCAGACACCGTCGGCAGGCGGTGCCAATTGTTGCTGCTGGTGATGATCTCATTATGGCAGGCCGTTCGCCCGTATATACGCAGTCCCTCGGTGAAATGTTGGACTCCTTCCTCCTGATACTTACATGGAAAATACTCTGGGCCTATTCAGGCTGACCCACACGCCTTAAACTGTAAAAGCTCTGAGTTGAGCATATTGACTGTTAAGTAATTTATGTGAGACTGGGTGAAGGCGGGTTATAGGGGACCCAAACCCCGAAACTNCCAGAAACACCCGATGGCAGTGCTCGAAATAAAAGATACAAAGTCTGAAAACTTGCATGTAATTACTCTTGCACAGAAACACTTACATCACTCTAGGTGAATACTTTATACAGACTCTGGCCTGCAGCCTGCCAGATAGGCAAAACTGCAAAAAATACACATTTGTGCTTAAGAGTGAATTATTGGTGCATTAAGTTTCCCTGGGCGATGCTATTCCCGGGGAAAAAGGGGTGGCGTCTCCGGGTGCAGAAAGAACAGATTCCGGTACGTTATATTAGACTATTGCAGATAAAGGTGATTGGCACGAAAACGTGAAGACGCCCGGAGCACGATGCGGCACGTTCCGACCCCTTGACACACTTGAGAGTGACTGACTCTGACGAGCACGTACGGTGTGAACTATGGCGGCACGCGGCTCGCCCTGCGCTACTCTCTGCTTGCCTGTAACTTGCAACAATTAAAAGGACACATACACTTGCATGATAAATTAACAAAATACACACATAAATATTCCCTGAATAAAAACAGTTACAATCTACACTTGGATGGCATGAAATAAGGGTGAAACAACTGAGGTGAAAAATACGTGAATTTGAGAATTACAAAATAAAACCCCTGAAATGCTAGTAGGGGCATCTCTGAACGTTTACACTCTTAGTGTCTCTTTCTTTACTTTCAAATACTTGCTTTGAAATTGCCCTACAAATTATATATGCTGGATCTGCCATTATGCACCATCAATTGTCAGTGGGAAGGGGAGATGCAGTTGTGCTGCACTGCTGTGCACTTTCACACACACGCGCACTGCACTCGTGTCGGCACTTGCGGTACAGTGCAGCTACACTAGTGCGGTTGATGTGGTGGGCACGCGGCATGGCAAACGGTCTGGAAGGCAGGATGCTGTCCTGCGTCAGAATGCACTTATTTCTATTGATTCTTGCAGATAAAATATAGTTAACGGAGATGTTATCTAGAATTTAAACATTTTAATCCATTTCTGATTATTACAATAATGTTATCCATTTGCATTTAAAGAGTGATTAAATAAATACATGTATTTTTTTTGCATCTGTCCTTGACTTCAGTCCATTCAGACATGGTGCCCACAATTGTTTATTACCTATAACGAATGGGAAAGTTATTTTTGGCCAGCACTGTACACTGATGAGACTCAGTACCCAAGGATTGTCTGTGTGCTAAAATGATTCGTGAACTGTGCAGCAAGCTACTAGTCTAAGTTGTAATGTTTAATATTGTTATAGCCAAACACAAAAAAACTAACAGTTCATTGGTTGTGATAACTAAACAAGTTCTGCGTAGACTACAGCATTCATTAGATATTCTTTGTTTTTGTATCACCTGAAACTGTGAATTTATGTGGGTCTTAAAAGTTTCCATTTCTGATACATAAACTGAAAAACACTTCTTTATTTCCTTGTACAACCCCAACAAATCCAGCATGTATTGATAATGCTGCCAGACTCGGGTACAGAAATATCAATCCCAAACTTTAGCTTATGTTCTCAAATAAAGCAGATGTCTAATTAGTAGAGCTCTTGTTCAGTATTTAATTATCGGTACAGTGCTTGTAGTTTTAAATTATTTACTTTTAAGTTGCATGGCTACTGCACTTTGTAAAAAATATTCAATTGAAAAGTAGCTTTTGTAAAATGTTAAACCCATAGGTTTACACGTAGAATAATATCAGTATAGAGTTAATAACCCTAAAAAATACCTACAAATTAAAATTAACAAATCCAAAGAATTATGTAGCTGCAAGAAAATTAATTATTCATTGTTATTGCTGCTAGGTTTCTTGAGAAAAGGCCAAAGAGTATTGTCAAGGTAACAAAAAAAGATATTTTCTATAGCTCTCAGTAATGTTGATTAAAAATAGTTTGCATTTTAAATTCACTTATTTCCATTGCATATCAATTTATGAACTATTGTTGTGCATACTCTTACATATTTGGAAGAAAAATAATGTGACCTGAGTTCTGATAATTTTCAGTTCCACTATATCTTCTATGAGTAAACGAGTTTTGAATTTGGTGGCAGAGTATGAAAATGTCTTGTATCAATCCTGACATATAGGCCTACATACTGTCCCAAAGACGTTTTTCACCTTCTCATAAACCAGTAGTTTTTAGAGTGATGCTGGGCATTAGCTTTATAACTACACTGCCAGTTTTTTCTTATCTCAACAAAATAAAGGATAAATATTGTAACATGTTGTGGGCAAAAATATGTCTCAAGTTCTTTTTGAATAATAACTTGGATTAGGTAGTAAAAATGCAAATTCAACCAGTTATAAGATAGAAAAATAGTGTTTTTGTAAAGTCAAAACTTTCAGACACACCTTAGAGTTCACGAGATTAATTTGGGGTTGATAACTGTAGTTTTACTAAGAATCCTGCTGTATGTACAAACATTTTTCACAGAATATACGTTGATGGCCACATTGTAGCCCACAAAATCTCACATTTTCAAGGAGGGGGGGAGGTGTTATCTCTACTTACCCACACGGTGGGGGAAAAAAATATATGCTTAGGGGGAAGGGGGATTGAAGATGGCTGAAGATGTTGTAGACCCTCAAACTGCTGTTGGTCAGTATTGCCACGATGCCATTACTAATTTAAAGTAATATTACCATAGGATGCAAAGTCGTTGGAGTTAGGGCTGTAGAAATAGAAACATCTTCAATTAAGGGTAAGATTTATGATGAAAGTAACATGATGGTAATATGTAAAACAAACAAACAAACTCCTAAGACATTGTACATCAATAACCCAATAATGCTCCTGCATTTATTTCCTAAACTTTCATCCAGGGTAGAAGAATCAGTACTCTTGAAATTTGGGTCCATGGGAATTGATGTTGGTCTGCTTTTTGCCATATTAAATCTTTCATGTATTGATTTCAGATAGTCAACCTGATCAATCTTAATTATTCCTCTTGAAAGAGCTTGAACAATATTCAGACCTTAATAATTTGTCTTATCTTGATAATCCATATGAAAAGCAGATTCAAGCTTCCTTGTCTAGGTTTCAATAACATGCAAGTCTTGGCAAAAAACTAAGATATCGTTAACATAAACCGAGATGTAAATACACTTCTCTCCCTAGTTCTTAACATATAAGCAAGTCTGCTTTGGATCTAGTAAACCTTTCTTTCAGCATAAAATTATTAAATTTTGAGTTTGGAGACCTTTTCAATCCATATAGAGATTCTTGAGCAAAAGCACCTTTCCATCTTGGACAATTCCTTATGGTTTCTTTATTTATACTTCTTTGATTTCCCCATGCAAAAAGGCATTCTTCACATACATTTGATGTATACACATGTTTGAGTGTTGGAATTTTTGCCACCGGGGAAAAATATTGTGAAGTTAAAATCTTCATCCTGTTGGAAACTGCAAGCAACAAAGCGGGCTTTGAATTCAGTCTTATTTTCTTCTGTTTGCTTCTTTCTAAAGACCCACTTTGTGTCTATTATTTTCTTTCCTTCCAGTAAGTTTACTTCAACCCAAGTTCCATTACTTTCCATAGCATCCAGTTCTTCCTTGATTGCACCCTTCTGTTCTTCCCAATTAGATCCTTTTACTGCGTCCTTGTAAGTTAATTCTTCCTTTTGAGAAACTACAAGACATGTTTCAAAGTCATTGTATTTAGATGGCTTCTTTATATTTTCTCTAGATTTTAGAATTTTAATATTGTAGCTGATTTTGGATATTTTCATCTTCTGTTCTATGACTTTCTTCTTCTTCAGAAAAATTCTGCTGGAATAGACTTTCTTCTCGACTGAATCTCTAGAAGTCACCTGATGAGTCACTAGTGTTACCAAATTCTTTTGTTCTATGCAGAATATTCGCTGGTACTTGGTTACCGCTTTATTCAGATCTTCTCTCTTCCTTCAACTTCTTCTATATCATTCTTAGCTTCTTTATCCAGACTGTCTTCATCTCCTCCTAAAATAGCTGGCTCTATCAAAGCTGTCTTCACCATCTTCTGGCTCTACCACCAATATGTTCTTTTTTGTAGTTCCTTCAGCTATAGTCATTAAAAGTTTTAGGCTTTTTTTATGATAAAAACTACATTACGCGCTGTTACTACCTTCCTTTCTTCAGGAAAGCAAATGCTATAGGATTTGGAGTCAATCTCATAGCTTACAAATATTCCTTCTTTTCCTTTGGGTTATAACTTTTTCCTTTTCTAATCAGGTATATGAACAAAAACCCTTCTTCTGAAATCTCCAAGATGATCTATTTTTCTGTTTTTCTCAAAACATAATTCATACAGGACTATTCCTTTGACAGAACTAGTACCTGTCAAGTTAATTATGTATACTGCAGTATGGACCTCCTCGGCCCAAAAACGCTTGTCCAGTTCTGACTCAATTAGCATAGTTCTTGCTGCTTCTATTAAAGTCCTCATCTCCCTTTCAGCTCGTTCATTCTGTTCTGGGCAATACGGAGTTGAGAGTAGGTGCCTGATCCCCACAGATGAAATGTAATCTTCTATTTTATTTAAAAATTCTGTCCCATTATTGGGTTTCACTGCCTTAACTCTTTTATTTGTGTCCCTCTCTGCCATTTAAATGCATCTTTTAATTAGATTGGGAACTTCGGACTTGAATCTAACAAAAAAGCAAAATCTGAAGGGAGAGTAATCATCCTTCACCAAAAGGAAGTATTTTGATCCACCGAAACTTGTTGTTTCAAAAGGGCTGTAGAGTTCAATATGCAAAATCTCACATACATCTGATATTTTTTAATTACTCGGTGGGAATGGTAAAAGATGCTGCTATTCCCTTGGATGCAAGAGTCACAAGAAAATTATTTGTCTTCCACAGAGCATTCAATGTTTAGTTTAAGCAAAATCTCTCTTACCTATTAGGCATTTTGATGGGCAAGTTTCCTGTGGCATGATTAAGGGTTTCTATCCTGGATACACTAATCACTGCTGTCTGGGTTTTCTGAATATCCAAATTGACAACAAACATCATCCATTCCAGTCTTGCTTCTGCCATCACCTCATTGTTTTTAATCAGTGTACACTTGTCCTCCTTTGCTATTAAAGTAGGTCCTTTTGCTAAAGCTTGAGAAACTGAGAAAATATTCAATTTTAAATCAGTTACAAATAGAAAATTTTTCAGCACATTTGGGATTGTTTTATTAGCTACAAAGCAAACAATGTTTATGTCACCAATACCTGATGCCTTCAGCAATCTTCCATCTTCTATCTTAATTTCTTTGTCGAAATTTCTAAAGTTAATAAAATAGTTTTTGTACGGAGACATGTGTACACTAGCACCACTGTCTAAATAAAACTTGTCATGTTTGAGTACTTCAGTATTTAGACTGGTCATACTAATAAAGGCATTTTTGAAAACCTTATCCCCTGTTGAACTTTGACTTCCAGGCTTTCCTAAGTCTTGCATCATGGTCCGTGTTGTCCTTCACGCGGATGACTGGTGATGGTTTAAGAAAGGAGCAGAGTGTAGCGGAAGAGGAGGAAAGGTTATGGGTTTCTACCTGTGAGGTAGTGTGTAAATATTGGGTTATGGGGTACCTTGAGGTTAAACGTGGTGCGTATTGCTTACATAATAGCTGAAGGCTGGTTGACAAACAACTTTTACTTGAGGTCCTCACAATCAATTTCGTATATACGCTTTTACTTTTAAGGGGTCTGTGATTTACATAAACACATACTAATCTGAAACACAAGTACCCTTAATACACAAAACTCTCATCTATTACCGTACTATTAATGTTATTCTACACAATCCTTAACCTAACAAAACCCTGAACAACATGAAGCAAACAGTCTGTTCATGTGATCAAAATCATTACACTGGGTAGCTGTGGAGTGAGCTGGTTCACGCAACTGGCTGACATCTCGGGATAGTACTACTTTTTTCTGGGACCTTATCATCAGTTTGGGTGATAGTCAGTTGTCCTCCTCTCAGGTTCGGCTTCTATCTGAAAACACCTGCAGTGGTTGGGGGAAAGAACTTTGATTGAAGCAGGTGCATCAGGGGCTTGGGAATCATATAATGGCGAAACTCTCTTTTGGAACTCTGATTAAACGACCGTTCTTCCCAAAATTACAACACGCGCAGATGAATTGAACAAACTATGTCACCTGAAGGGGTCAGGTGACAGGTCTACTTTGGCATGTATGTCTGTCCAGTGAACTATGTCCAATGAACTCAGGAGATGGCTGAAGGTGAATTTCTCCTGGTTTGATTCATGAACCTTAGCTGAACTGTGGTGCAGACTGGTTGAGATTTCAGGTGCGCTTATGCATTGACTTGTGGCAGTGATTGATGATATGGTACCAGTGGCAGGTGTAAGCTGTCACTGGTGAAAGGCAAGCATTTGCTACTTGTGTGGTCTCTGTTGGGAAGCTATCTTTGAGGAGAAGAAGTTGCGGGTGGTTAGAGTCTCCAGTTGTTGTCTTGGTACTTTCAATTCCTGTATGATTGTGGTTGCTGAGTGCGGCTGCTCCAGGATGCTGCATAGTTTCCACGGTTAATCTGGGGCATGATGAAGTCTCTGGGTTTGACTTCGTGCTTGGAACTGGATCTGGTGACCTCACCAGGATTCAAACTGTGTTTGAAGTTGTCTGTTTTCTCTCTGGGATCTGGCATGGTAAAAGTGGTTCAGGTGTTATAATATGGGCTGACAGGCAAGGCCGCTGGAAGAGGGTGCCAAGGTACTTCTTGGTTACCCTGTCTTGATCCTTGGAATTGTGGCTGGCTACCCTAAAGCTGTTGGTGTCTGTTCTTTGGGTTGCAGGTCCATAGGGGTCAGTTCATCTTGTGTCCTGGGTATGGCATAGGGTGGGGTGAAAATTTCAGCTGTTGGAGCTAGACCCCTTCCCCTGTGGAGTCTTCGGGGAGTTTTGCCAGGTAAATCAACTGGCGCCTGCAGTCCAGGATATAATTCTGCTCTTGTAACCAGTGTTGGCCTAGGGTGCGACAACAAAGTTGGTGGCAATAACCACCACTTGGGCTCGTATATTGAGTTGCACTTGCCCATCAACTTGTAGTCAGGCATTGGGTTGAGCCATCTTTATGTTTCTTGATTCTGGGTTAACTTCTGTTAACTGCTGGTTGGCTAGAAAATCTGTCTTAATGAAATTGCAGATGGCTGCAATGTCTAGCAGAACTAGTATGGGTCAGCGATTCACTACTATCGCTATGTGAGGGGCATTGACAACATGCTTCTCATCTCGGATGGTAGTAAGGGCTGTTGCTAGAGGTTGTCGTCTAGGGGTGGCAGTGTGATACTGACCTTGTCTATTGCGTTTCCCTTTGAGTCACCTGTTTCTTATTCAGATCTCTCATCTTGGCACCCAGTGGTGCATGGCAACCTGATTAGACGGTAGTTGGGATGAGCGGGCATCTACCCAATCGGGATTGTGGTGTTCTACATTCCACTGTCCTCAGTCCGGTTGGGGCAGTCTGTGTTTAAGTGCCCACCTGAACAGAACCAACATTTGTGAACAAAACAGGAGGTCAGTTCTGCGGTTTCTCTAATAGACTAAGGTCATGGAGTCACAGGTTTATTCTCCTTACTCTGCTCTGCTTGCCTGCATAATTTTTCCTCGGCCTGGACATTTGAGTTTAAACTCACTTGCTCTCCCTAATAACTTGTCT
This sequence comes from Clitarchus hookeri, assembly GCA_002778355.1. NCBI lineage: Eukaryota > Metazoa > Arthropoda > Insecta > Phasmatodea > Phasmatidae > Clitarchus > Clitarchus hookeri. The sequence goes on along the minus strand of NQII01000081.1, from coordinate 1,498,406 downwards.
ATTGATGTTGGCTTTGGCAGCGCAAGTTGGTTGCGTATGCTTGGCAGGAGCATTCTCATTATCTCTTTTAGGCTCTCACTTCAGATCCGTGGGGTTTTATGAGGGAATATATTTGGACCTTTTGTCATATGAAGATTTCTGGCTCTTTGTCTAGTGTCTGATAGACACTGTAAAATTTGGTCTTCATCTGGTAAAACACATATTTCTCCGGAAATCTGGTGTTCGAACCAGCTACAAATTTGTTCCCATGCTCTGTGATAAACTCTCCATAATGGTTACACTTTCCCTTTTAGCTGGTGATGGGCTCGCTTCAGCCATTGACTAGTTGGAATATGGTTCATAGCGAACTCATATTCACACATGAACGCTGCAGTGTCATCTGGCCAATTCAGATAATGCAGGCTCTTGTGGGTGTCTATATACGTTCGGTATTTCATGTACGGGATTAATATACCTATATTCATCCTGTCTTCACCATACACTGCACTGAAAGTGGATGCCAGGTAGGGTGAATTCTTGGTCTAGTCAGCCTAAGAACAGGTGGTGGTACACTTGGAGGCATGTGATGCACTGTGTATGATAGTGCCCTCATCCTGAACAAGTGGGTGAGTCACATGGTGCAGTCTGGTGTGAGCGACAGATGTTGCAATGGTACCCTAGGCCTTGCATTTCCCTAGGGACATCAGCCCAGCCAAGGCATTAATGGTGAAACTGCCTGGCACAATAGGTACAGGTGACCATGTACAATCACATGCTATCACAATCGGGGTGTTGAAATGGGTCAAGGGCTACATTGGAGTGGATCAACCCTTCTCTGGGTTCTGGGGAATAATCACGTCTTCTTTCTGACCAGTTTCTCTTGGGTTTAACATTATGGGTTTATCGTTTGGCCCCATGGGGTGTTTGAAAGACTCCCCCAAGCCAATTAGGTTGATTTTGAGGATACTTAATAGAGCACGAGGTTGATTCTCAGGTGTGATAATCTGGTACTGGTTTACCATTGAGGTGGTTCGCCTGTGGCCCACATTGGGTGCAACAAAAAGTCTTGATGCACAACCTCCTCTGTGAAAACAATCACTTTGGAGCTTGTGGGAACAAGCATTCCTTGGCAAATTAGTAATGGAATTACTTAGGGCTGACAGAAATATTCAGCAGTGCTGCATGGTCAGTAGACGTAAGGTCTTAGAGGGCAACTGCACTATACTACATTTTAAGTGGATAGGGTTCTCAGTTTGCCTCGGTCGGGTGGGAGCACAACTGGGGGTGATGTCACTGGTACTTGAGTGCGATTGGGTGATGATTTAAGGTCCAGTGTACTGGGCTGCACAGTTGACCCACTCCTTTAAAATGTCTAAACTAAGGTTCTTACCTGCATTAATTTGGGTTGGGCGACCTGGGTCACTTACTTCAGGTTTGTTGACCAGATGCAGAGTAACATCTCTTCTCCATTGGTTGTTGGTTGAACGGGAGTAATCCCACAGGTTGTAATTTAAAGTATTGTGTCTCTTGACTGGCAGGTAAGGCCCTTCCCAAATATATTGGATGCCAGCGGTTTTTATTACTGGGCCAAAGAGTCCTAGCAGCATGACCAAGAGTTGTACTACAGCTTGGTGTCGGGTTTGCTGGACCTGGACCCTCAGCTCACAGTAATGATAGTCTCCATGTCCAGTCTGGTAGGCAGAAGACCACTGCAGTACTGCCTCAGCCTTAAGGGCTTCACAGCATCTTCTATGTTGGGAATGATAAGGCATAGACTAGGGTGATTCAGAGCTAGAGAAGCTAAATTCATCTAAATGAGTACGGTTCTTGGTTTGAAGCTAAAAGTATAAGTGAAGGGGAGGTAATCAAACCCAGGCAGGTTTCCATGGCCTTGAGCTGATTACAGTTGGGCACATGGTAATGCAACAATCTGGTTGGGTAGCCTTCCCTTCGGTGTGGAGTATTTCTAGTAGGGGGTTCCCCCTTAGTACATCAGAGATTGACGTACTAAGGCTGGCCACAGAATTTGAATGTCTTTGAACAAATGGGTTCTGTGATTTGGGGACCCACGTGTACTCTAATGAATAAATTCTCTTAGTAGTTTGAGACTCCTCTAAATAATGCAAGATTTAGACAAAAGTTAGGTTATGTGATTATTAAGTGATGTTAGGATGTGAAGAACAAGTGAGGTTAAGTTTGGCTCATGGCCGAGTAAGAATCTGATTATTATGAAGCACCAAGCTGGAGAACACATTAGGTGTTGCTGATCAGGATCACTAGAAAACGAGATAGTACAGAAGGTACTCAAAAGCACTTTCCCCTCTAAAGGACAGAAATACACAAGTTGAATCTAACTGAAATGAGAATAATTAAGTTTTTTTAATACTGACTTTATTCTCAAAAGAAATCATTAAAATGGACAGCACATAGTACACCGTCATAGAATTCCTGTCACCTTTCTACTGCAGACAAGGGTGCTTGGGGTGGCTACACAAACAGAGGCGACAAAAATATATTACAAGTACATATTGTAAGTACACAAGGGATGGTACTTAACGGGAACTCAACGAGAAAGAGAATAGGGTAGATAGCAAGTGGTTTCACACTAGAGGGTGTCCAGATCAAGGCTGGATTAAAACATCTCTGGACAGCGGCTGGGTACACTGGCTCATGTCTGGCTGGAGAGCCTCTCAGAAGGCATTGGAGTCGCAGGCATTGCTATAAGTAGGCATTACTATACGTTAAGCTGGCGGTGAATGGTGCTTTAAGCATGATTCTGAGTCTAGCTGGTTCTTTGTCAGAGGACCAGGGTGAAGTGCTTCTCTGGACAAGTTTGTCTGAGGAGTGCCACTAGCTACTGGTGGAGAACTGTCTGGAGGTACGAGGTGCACGGGCCAACATATCTCCGCGTTGCCTCCCTTTTGATGTCACTGGCTGCTCTCTCCGCTCTCTCCCATTCTGTGGTGGTGGCAGCGTTGACCAGATGCATGTTGGCCGGTATGCTGTGGGTGGCAACAGGGGATTGCCCACTGTGCAGGTTGCATCTGGTGCATGCTTAGACACTGTATTTCTTGTTACATTTCAGATGTAATTTTCGCTTCTTTAAGGTAGGAAAATTTACTCCGTTGTCCTAGAGGGTTTGTTTCTCTTAACTATTGCATGGCCATGTGTCACCATGCCTGATACTGGGACATCACATTGAGAAACATGATAACATTTCCCAGATGTCTGTTATTTTCTGGCTGTCTGTTACCGCTCCGGTGGTGTTTGCTATTCATTTTATTTGTCTCAAGTTCAGTAACGGTGGGGGAGCTTGTGCCCTTCACAGGAGTATATTTATGGTAAAAAAAGTATTAAGGTATAGTGTCATGTGTTGAAGTCAAAGAGTAACAAAGTTGTAAAATTTTGATTACCTAAACAAATCTTAAGTGCTGGAGCAGACTGTCATGGGTAGTGCACGAATTACACCATGTCCATTACCCCTAAGAATAGCTGTCGCAAGAATCTAATTATATTTTGAGGTAGATAGTTTGGTGCCACTCTTTCTTACAACTGTCTCCACCACAACACAAAGTGCAGCTTACAGGAATCATATTGTGTATTATTAAGTAAAATTATGTTGCCGTGCTACACAACAGTGTGCAATACATCACAATGAGGTGGAACAATTTCTCACTAGAGCACACACTTTCTTTAACATGTATTTTCATGGTGTGTGTATATTGTTCCTAAAAATAGGTGTACATTTATTTATATGGTATTTAACTTCTCCCACTTTCATGTAATATAAGGCAAGATACCATACTGCAATTTTAGGTAATAAACTTTATTTTCATTAGCTCAGTTCGTATTATATACATATAATAAAATTATTTTTTTCTACAACAAATAGCATGTCAGCTATATAGTTTTAATGTCTAACTCAGTCTATTGCTTTTTTCAAGTTTTACTACGAACAGAATATTTTTAATACAAAGGTAAATCATTCTTTACAGGTAAATTATTCTTTGCAATTACCCAAAGCTAACCTATATGTCAACCAGGTTGAAAGCAAATGAGCACTTTTAGAGACTTTTGTACTCTCCCACTGCACCGTACTTCTGTGACAAACATGAATGCAATGAAGTAGGGGCTTCCACTGTGGGCCATACCTATGGACTGTGTCATAGAGTTCAGCGGTTCCTGTCATTGCCACCACTGCTGCCAACTCTCCAATTCTCTGTCATACCCATATTGGTCAAGGACAATCTCCAGAACAATCCAGAGGGTGATGTGATGGCTGCTACAATTAAGTACCATATGGCCATATATAAAGGAAAGCGGAAGCCATTGCCAGGGTGAGCCATTTTTAGACAAACAGTTGAGACACAAGGAATAAATGGGGGCTGCAGGACATTATATAAGCATGGGCTTCACAAGGTTGGTGTCATGTCTCATCACCAAACTGCTGGGTCTGCCAGCTTGGGGACCTCGGCAAGAGCTGCTGGCTACATTGCTGCTATGTCAAGAAAGACGAGCCTTTTCAGCGCCTTGCAGATTTGGCCCTCGAACGATCATCTACTGAAGTGAGAATTATCAGTAATGAGCATGTCATATGGCTAGCTCTGGATAAGAGCTTCTAAAAGTGTCTCCTTGAACAGATAATTAAATAAATAGCAATTGTAATGTCCTCCTGATGAAATCTTACTTTTGATTTGTTGGACAATTAGGAGCCAGTAAACACCTAAAAGCATATCTCAGTGTTTTATTTTATTAGTGCATTGTGGTCCTTTTTTTAATAACAAATATTAATACAACCTAACGCAACAATGCCCATGTACTATTATTAGTTGACAGGAGTATTCATGGCTCTCCAGATGCTGCTGTGGATATAGTGATTTCAATATGCATGATTGCCATCACTTACAAGAAAGATTGGATGAGAGAAGACCGGTTACCTGAACTAGCTGTGAGCCAACTAGGTAGTTCAAAAATGAAAAACAACCATATATAATGAATACATTGACATGTATTTGACTTAAGATGTGAGGTGATACAGAACACATTTAAGCATGTGAAGTGGGTGCATTGCAAGAGGCCCAGCACTGATCTAAAGTAGAACACAAAATGCCTTTTGGGCAATGATAGAAAATTAACAAGACATTTGTAATTTGTAGGGAGCAGAGTCTAGCCTGTGGGAAAGCACACCCAAAGGAAGATCAAAGTTACGGAAGTTCTGGCAAAATGCAGTTAACTCTTTTAAGCTGAATGGTTGCTTGAACATAGAGCTGAAGTCCCTCGAACCATGACTAAGAGTGCTATCCTCTACGCCCATACATGCTAGACAGGCAAGCTCTCATCACAGCAGCGCGGAGATGATTCATGCCACACAGGAAAGCAAAATGAAATAAAAGGATGAAATTTTACTATTATCTCACGTCTGTTTACATTTGTGAATTACACATTGGATGCTACAAGTATGTGGCTTTTAAAATATCTTGAAAATCATCCTGATTAGTAAATATAAATGTTATTACACAATAAATTTAATTAATCATCAACACACAAAAATAGCTCAAACTTTACAACTCATTATTAACAAAAAAAGAACATTTGTGCCAAAACATGATAAGAATTTAGGTTTGTCATGTTGTGGGGCTCAAACTCTGCACTGGTGGAACCAATTGCATGCTTGTTGTGAGTTATTGAATAATGCTTTTAATATTCACTTGACGGAGCATGGCCTATTGATTGGCCAGGATCTGTGTGGTGAAGGAAAGGTTAAACCAAAGAAGAGAATTTGGGGTGTTGGCAAAATATGTAGGTTACCCGAAAAGTATCAGTCATCACCAGCTAACGATGACATGATAGAGCTGAGACTGCGGTGATTGATCCCAGAGTCGTACGGCCAATCACCCGGACGTAGACTTATCCCCAAAGTTATGTTTGATACTATTTAGTTCCCTAAAACGTACTTGTGGTACCTTGCAGGCCTATTACAGGTTGACCTGCACATCTTAAATACTGTGGAAAAATTACATCACACACTTACTAGTCCATTATGGTTGCAACTTAAGATCGTGCTTAAGGGTGTAGCAAAATGGTGGGTTACTAGGGTCCCGTTCCCCTAAACGCACAAGGCAACACTGGCAAGAATACACATTGGTAAGTTGTACTCAGACATGTATTTTCCTGTACCGATTAAACTGTGTTCGCATACGTGAAACAAAACAAAGTAAGCAGACCCTGGTCCTAAGCTCGCCAGGTAGGCTATGTGGATAAGACATGGGTACATGGCCACGTGTGCATGAAGTTATGTTGGAAATTTAATCTTCCCTAGGCAATGCAATTCCTGGGGAAGGTGAGGTGGCATCTCCGTGCACAAAAAAAAAGTTTCAAAAATTAAAATACTGTTGTATGTGAAGTGATAAGTTCAAACAGACGGAAGTGCCCGGAGTGCGAATATGCGTGTCGGCCTCCACAAGCTTCAAGTTCTGACTAACTGGTGGGCGGTACACGCTGAATGCCCTGCAGTCAGCCATGTGCCAAAATTATGCTAATTACACAAATCAACCTTTAAATAACTAAGAACAACATTTTGGCACACAATGAAGATTACAAAGACACTTTGACACTTAAGACACTTGCATAAAATTTCAAAACACCAAAAGTAAAATGCAGAAATGAAATTCATTTTTCACATTACTGAATTAATATAATAAGATAAAGGCTCATTAATTTGCTAGGGGTGTCCCTTGTGCAAAGTGCACATTTTTGTGTTTATTAATGGCTTTTTATTGTAAATTTTATATTGCACCTCGCAAAACTTGCCGTGAAACTTTTCATACTATTTGCTGTATGCGGAAAAATTTTCCATACCTACCCGGACGAGCCCAGCTCGTCAGGGGGAGGGGGAGGGTGGACGGAATATTGACACTGCGTGCACAACACTACACTTGCACAAACACGTTCGCAGTGCGCAGTGGGCTACGGTAAAGGTGCTGTGGTGCATGATATGGTTGGTGCAGCTGGGGACGCACGGCAGGACAGATGGTCTGGGGATAGGCAGGACATCATCCTAAGTCAACTGAACATTGTACTTTGGTTTGCTTCTGATCCTAATGCATACTATGTTTAACATTCACTTTATACACTGAAGAGCCAAAAAAACTGGTACACCTGCCTAATATCGTGTAGGGCCCCCCCAAGCACGCAGAAGTGCCGCAAGACGACGTGGCATGGACTCGACTAATGTCTGAATGTATGCAGGATGCAATTCACACCATGAATCCTGCAGGGCAGTCCATAAATCCAATCTGCGCCAATTTGAGAAAGGGTTGCACGTCTGTCACGTTTAATGATTCTCGTCAGTCGTCGTTTGTCCCGTTCTTTCACAATATTTTTCCGGCCGCAGCGATGTCGAAGATTTGATTGTTTTACCGGATTCTCGATATTCACGGTACACTCGTGAAATGGTCGTACGCGAACATTCAAATGTTATCGCTACCTCGTAGATGTTATGTCCCATCTCTCGTGCGCCGACTATAAGACCACGTTCAAACTCACTTAAGTCTTGATAACCTGCCATTGTAGCAGCAGTAACCGATCTAGCTGCCGACCGCATCGCATTACTCTGATTGGTTCCATACCTCTGTTATTTGCATATGCCCGCCTATACCAGTTTTTTTGGCTCTTCAGCAAAATATTATGTTGATTCTACAGATAGGCCACCCTCATGGGCATGTTTACCTACATGACATGTATATACATACAGGATGAGTGCTGCATTTATTTGTGAAGTTGCTGCAACAAGTATAAATGTTTATAACGTACAGATATTAATTTAAAATGTGCTGGATCACTAAAAAACATACTTGCATTTGGTTGTAGTTTTGAGTTTGGTTGTACGCAATGGTGATTGTAACATGGCCACATACTTGTTGATGCCCTTCCGCATGATGCTGGGCTTGTCAGCCACCTAGTCTTGGTGCACAATGCTTGTACAGGATAGCCAGATGAGGAGTGAAGCAATGGACTACACTCGAGAAAGCAGATAGCATCATCACACCAACTAACATTCTGACAGCTCAGAATGTGCCTCATTCTACACATTATTTACCTGTTGCATTAAAATGCACTTTCCTAATATCATACATGATGAACTGACACACAGAAAAAATAGGAAAGGGGAATATCTATTTCTTTACAAATATATTAAAAAACACAACTTATCTGTATCTTACAAATTAACTAACATAAATTCATTCGTTGATTATTTGACAGGTACAGAAAAAGATTGTGTAAGCAATAGCATTCCAATTTTCACCAAATAATACTCCCAAATGCCTTAACCAGGTTGTTAAAAACTTAAAAATGAAAATGTTAAAAAGTAACACTTACCCTCATTGCATATTCAAATAAATAAATAATGGTTGTCATGACAATCAATCTCCATATACTGAATACTAGTAGGATATAAGATATAGGAAGCTAAATACAGTAAGTATAACAAAACAAACAATAACGTTCAGCATGATACTCAAAGTTTCTGGACGCATGCAAATAAGATGAAAATGGCTATAAAAGGACTTCATTATCAATACCATTGGAACTGTATCCACTGACCTAAGTGTAATTTCAAATGGTTTAGCCAAATATTTTGCTGAGGTAAATTTTCAACATTCTGAAAGCACTCTTCCTTATTGAAACCATCATAATAATCTCTTCATTCCTCAGTATAACATAGATTACTTCTTCAAATCATCAAACAATCAAAACCTTTCATTCAGAAGGTCCAGATGACATTCCAAATGTTGTATAAAAAGGGTTTTGTTTTGTGTATAAGGTTGGCAACAGGACATATGAGAGTGTGAGAAAAGATATCGCATGGTAGAACCAGGATGTTTCTTGTAGGTCTACGTATTTGTCCTTGTACCGAACTGGAGTATTGTAATTAACAACACAACTGGCAACTAGTATGCGATTTTGAATAGTTATAGCGTAGTGATTTTTTTTTGTGTGGGAGGAAACCAAAACAAGCTAGTCATAGGGCTAATCTGGCATTTAGGAGAATACAATGAAGATAAAGAAGATTTCAATGTGTACAATGAAAGGTTGTCACAGTTTTTCATTGTGAACAACATTAAAGAAGAGTCGCAAAAAGTTGCATTGTTTGTTACGGTTATGGGACCAAAAATGTAAGTATTTTGAAGAATATACTTGTTCCAGATTCTCCAACCACCAAAATTTTCGAGGCACTGGTACAAGTTCTGGTCAAACATCTTTCCCCTACCAAACTAGTGATTGCAGAACATTTTAAGTTCAACAAACGTGACCAAGAACCAGGTGAATCTGTGACACAGTACATAATGCAGCTGAAGAATGTGGCAAAGTCGTGTGAGTTTGGAAATTTTCTCAATGATGCACTACATTGTTTAGTTTGTGGTTTATAGTTGGACATGATAGAGCATAAACTGTTAATTGAACCGGACCTGACATTTAGTAAAGCGTGTGCAGTCGCAACAAGCATGGAACTTACAACAAGCCAAACCAAGATGTTTCAGCCAACAGCACATACTGAAGTATATCATTTACGGGCAAGCAAATCAAGTATGTCAAGGATCACAAAACATGCTAGGACAAGCCAGGCCAAGGCACTAGATGAAATGGGGGAAAAGAAAAATAATGCACAACCTAGGATGGCCGGACAGACAACTTCAAGGCAATAGCGTACACGTAGTGGGCGAGTAGGCACTCACTAAACTGGAAAATGCCCTGCCTATCAGTAGACCTGTTTTTCATGTGGCAAATCAGGCCATGAAGCTAGTATTTGTCATAATAGAAGGGTTAAAAACGTTACCACAGAACCACTAATGGAAGATATCCATAGTGACAATTCAGCAGAACTAAAAACTATTCTAGCTATGCCACAGGAGCACACGTCTACAAGAGGGGCTGGTGGAGTCTACATCTGCAGTGTTAATAGTCCTCTTACAGTGACTGTCTCTGTGGAAGGTAGCCGCTATAAAATGGAAGTTGATTTTGAGGCTAGTGTATCAGTAATGTCAATTGCCTCATATACAGATTCCTTCCCTTGTATTCCTTTGCAGCGATGTTTACTTGCACCAAAGTCAGTAACGGGAAATATTTCAAAAGTGTTTGGGAAAATTATTTTAACAGTGACAGGGCTGAAGGGTGTTCAACACAAATTACCCATTGTTGTGGCTGCAGGTAGGCTTACTATGTTACCACTATTTGGTTGTGATTGGTTGAATGTAATTCTTCCAGAGAGGAGGAAAAAATTACAGGTAATTTCAGGTGAGAGGCACGTAGAAGATCAGTGCAGCAAGGTGAGTGATAACTACATTGTTTATGCCAACCCTCATCATGTGCAAGAAGTCAGTCATGGTCAGTTAGAACAGGAATGGATGGCTAGGTTTCCTAATGTTTTTAATCCTGATGCTACCAAGGCTATAAAAATATTTCAGGCAAATATACTGGTGCAGGAGAGTGTGACCCCTATATTCCACAAGGCAAATGATATACTGTATGCTATAGTTATTAGGTAGAAGAACAGTTATGACAGTTACAATAAGCAGGGAAAATAGTACCAGTGACCTTCAGTGAGTGGGCTAGCCCAATAATAGTAATTACCCAAAACAGGGTGCTCTGAGACTCTATATTGATTTTAAAGTGTCTATGAACAGAGTGCTGAATGTAGACCTGTATCCATTACCCAAATTGGAAGATGTCTTTGCCAAGTTAACAGGAGGAGAAATATTTACAATGTTGGACTTAAAAAATGCTTACTTATGTTGGATCAGAGTCGTCAGTGATGAATTTTAATCATTCTACAATACGAACAAACGTACAGTCTTGTAACTTACGAAATCAAAAAATACTCAGCTGTTGCAAATTACTGATACAGGTTTCATAATATACACATATCATTTTGTATATTTTTACAGTGTTTAAAAATGCGTAAATACTACTGCCAAATAATGTTCACTTATTTATTAAAACAAAAATTATAATCACCACAACAAATTGAAGCACTAGTTGCTTTGCAAAAAATTAATAATAATAATGTGCCAAAAAAAAAAGGTATAATTCACAAACACCATTAAAAATTTTTTTTAAGTTTTACCACTAGCATATGAATATATTCTTATGTTCATGGCAAAAAACCATCAATAATTGGAAAATTAATCTTTGATGTGTGACAGGAGCTACACCTTGCGTACATGTCTGAGAATACTGTGGGAAGTCCACTCAAACACTTCTCAGTGGTGAAATGTGTGCTCCACTGAAAGACAGGCCAGCGTGGCTGAAGTCGCAAGTGTCGAGTATGAAAATTTCTTAGACGAAACTGTAAAATTCAAATGAGTGTATTGTGGAAGTTTTAAGTGTGTGTGCTATAAGTGACAATGTAAATAATAAAAAGAAAGAGAAGTACATCAAATAATAATAATAATAATAATCTATTTTGTGCGAAGGGTAAATTGTATAGGAGTGCCCAGAAGGGTTTTGCAAATTATGATGTGGGACAGCATCCTGCCTTCCCTGAGCCTGTCTGGTGGCACCCTGCTGTACAATGCACCCTGAACAATGACTCCAGCGCTAGTACGCAACAGTGCAAGTCAGTGCAGGTATGTGCATCTGCATGAGAGCAATTGACATCCTCGGAGTGCAGCCCATCCTAAAATAAGGTTTCAGGGCTGGTTGGGTGTGTGTGCAACCATCATGCCACACTATGGTTGCCAACTATCTTGTATTGTATAGGATTTCCCATATCCTGAGACTGAAAGAACTATCCCATATAGATATGACTTCTTAAAAAAAAAACTGAATATTAATAAACACAGTGATAGTAATCTACCACTTCTGTGAGTACAGGCATGTTTAATCTGATGCTCTAGTCCAATGGCCACAGACAGTTACAATGATTCTGACACATAGCATTCATAAACAAGGGCACTAGTGAAAGTAACGATTGCTGAGATGTGCAAAGTATATATTCTTCCAAGGTGTGTCAGTGTCATCTGTCACACTGAATTATGATTATGGTTGCAACTAATATTTTGTTGGATGTTCATAGAAATGTTGACCGATATATATAATACTGACTTTTGCACATTGCAAGCAGTTTTGAAAACTTTTTCTTACAATTTTTTATTATAAACTTATTGACATCTGATGTGTGCTAGTTGTCAGAAGTGTCCGTTATGGCAAATCTTAAAAAAGATGGCAAATATAGGCCACAGGTCTGTAAAATTGTCAGGAAAAAAATGATAATTTTTATTCTGCCAAACACCTCTACCACCGGTTAGACCCAACCGACATATGGGTATGAAAATTTCACCTAAAATTTGTCATTGTACCTCCTCTGATTTATAAGTCTGAACTTGATACGAGACAGAGAACGTTTTGCATACACAAGTATGTTTACCGGAATGCCTGCGCAGTGCACTATCGCACTCCACCTGGCCGCATAGCAATGAGGCGAAGGCTGCGTAGCAATGAGGCGAAGGCCACCAGACACAAACAGAAGTGTATACTACAGAGTACAAACCACCATCCTTCCACCCACATGGCAATTCACATACCCTGAGAACGAACTTGAGAGGTATCTGGATGAAGAGAGGATTACGTGGTTAATTAGTGTGCGATGTGTAGGCCATGGGCCATTGGGGGTTTTTCTGGGAATGCTAAATGTGCTGCATGGTAAGTGTCTTAAAATGCATAAAAACATACATAAAAAGATATAACCTCAGTTCCCTACAGAATTATGAACACAAATAAAAGAGGGCTGCTTTAAGTTTAGCATGTTAATGGAAATGCATGTTGGCCTGACAATTTCAGTTGGACACAGCAATACTGACTATTATGCCAAGCACATGGTTCTTTCAGCCCCCAATAATGCCCCTTTGCATTTGAATTATAAAACTTAAAATTAAGTGTTAGTGGTTTTTTAGTGTTACGTAGTTTTTTTTTACAAGCTGCTTCAGAAAAGGTCAGTTTAGGATTAGATCTGTATAATGTGAGTGCTTTGTGATTTTTAATTAACATAATTGGTAATTGTGCAACCCTCTCGTATAGTTAATTAGTTACACACACAAATTCAGTGGCAAAGTAAATTGTATTATGTTTTTTTAAAATTTGAAATTTTTCTGACTAGTGTTTTTGTTAATTGTAAGACTTAATCAAGTTCTGATCATTATGAGGTGATGTGCCAGGTATAGCTCCATAAAGTTGGTTATTTTAACCATCTGTTGTGGGCCACGGCTAGAGGACATTTCTGCACGTGGGAGGCACTCATCTTTTGAACTAAACTGATCAAATCTTTCTATCATATTACTAATTTTAATGTAATCTTTTTTGCTTCGCCTCCCACGCCTACTCTGCTTTATGTGGTAACTTTTCTGACACCTCTGCTGAAAACTCCTCAAGCCAAAAGGATCAATAGGCCGTACTTTCGCAGTCCCTACACATACTGAATGTCGGGATCAAGCCAACTTTTGCCCTTTTGCTCCAAGCGAGGTTTTNTTTGCTCCACGCGAGGTTTCTGTCCTCGCTGAGCTGGCCTTAGGACACCTGCGTTATCATTTGACAGATGTACCGCCCCAGTCAAACTCCCCGCCTGGCAGTGTCCTTGGATCGGATCACACGGGGGTATATGCAACCTGAGCACACGCCACAACGCCACAAGGACGAAGGACGGCCTCGAGTTCCCTTGAACACTTGGTACCAGAAAAACTGTGATGAGGGGCATGAGAAGCCCAACATCATGTGCTCCGCTCAACCAAGTAATGTAGCATTTTTGGCGCAAGGATGAGTAAGTTTTAGAATTTACAGTAACAGCCACCTTCATCCTTTGTGGTTCATTGACTACTTGGGTGGTCATGTGCAATCTTGGAACATCCACATGCCTAGCACACATTTATTAGCTTCTGTTTTACTGAGGACAGAGAGAGTTAATTTGGCAAGTCAGTGTTACAAGTATTTGTCACGTGGTACAGTGTTTTATGTGCTATTGGGACTTAGTTTTTATAAATCTGTTTACCTGTATATAAATAAATCTATTACAATTGAATGCAGTGTTTGCACACATTATTGTTCAGTGATCTAGCTAGACACCAATCAATTAGGGTGCAAGGGACAGTGGCATTTCAGTGGGCAACACCCAGAGTCACGGCCAGAACACAATACTACAGCTGAGGTCTGTCTAGTCATCCTCTTTGTTGTTGGTGGGCAATAAAGGATATAAATAGTCAGGTCTTCTGTACCATGCAGCCTGCTGCGTACACTATAAGTGTTTTATCAAGGATAAATCACTTTACGGCCAAACTGTAGCATGCCCTGAGATACAGAGCCTTGACCCTCTCAGTGGGGGAATGCACTGAGTGACGCCCTTACAATTTGTAATTTCTGACCTCACACCATCTCGAACCCCTTGACATGTTTCAGTCTGCCTACTATTCTCTCCTTGTGGCAGGTGATGTGACGGGGATAGCAACAGTTTGAGTAGGCAGGTATAAATATTTCATCATACAATTTTTCTGACAAAATTACATAACAGATGTAAATGGCAAGATTCATGCAAAAGCACATCCTGAGTAATTTCAAATTATTTTCAGGTGCTTTGTTTGTTTCTGTAGTGCTTATGTTTTTTTAATGAAAATTTATAATTAACATCATTGTGTGTAAAAGTGAAAAATGGCAATATTTTATGTATTAATTTTTAGAGCTTTTTAAAGTGTTTTTAATGCAAGTGTATTCAGATGTAAAGAGTTTTGCAAGATTACAGCAGTTTCCACACATGCAGTCGGGTGAGTTAACCCTACCACATGCCAGTAACTTTGGTGTGAGACTCATCATGCAAGATGTAGGCACAAAATACCATTGCTCCAGGCACCTTCAAACATTGTACAGATCATATAGTTTGCAATAGACTTCAACTTGTTTGTGTGTTCATAGTGTAAACAGTTTAATTAAAATATGTGTGTGTTTGCAGTACTTATTCAATATACTTGCCTTATTGGCATGTACAGACACAGGACCTCAGTAACCTGCCAATATCACAGTATTGTATCAGATGTGTAGGCAAGCCTTTAATATACCTGCTTCACAATCATTGGCACACTACATTGGCGTGGAGGAGCCAAAATACCTCCAACTTCAAGAGTCGCTGACTTTAATTGAACATCAGCAGGCAACAGTTATGTTTGAGTGGTTGGCCACATGACCATATGCAATCCAGTGCCTCTTCTCAGGTCATTACTCCAAAATGATGGCTGGCACCTATTCTGGTAATCCAACCTCAATTTCAAAACAAAAAATTTTCCCTCAATTATCTCTAATCCTGACATAACCAGGTGTGCCCCAACCACACAGCTCCAGTAGGCATCGATTTAGTAATATGTCCCTATATGTTATAACTAATATACCTAGTAATTTTGAGATGATATTTGTATTTTTGCTTACTTAGTATGGTTGCTCTTTTACAGTCCAGTATTTAATTTGCCTCACTTTTTCATACCTAACCAGGTGATGCGCACACATCATCCCAGCAAGGGTAGTCTTATATGCACCTCCACATCAACTAGTCAACATTTAAACATCTCAGGGACTCCTTTTATTAATCTTGTGCATCTGTTCATATATCTCTAAAACCTTTCAATTTGCAACCCCAGGACCAGCCGCAGCCTCACCTTGATAACTAGCATTTCTTTTATAATCATTAGATTAGAATTGCCCATTTTATTGTGTAACATGAACATTTAAACTACATAACTGCTGGTTATTTTACCTAAATCAATTATATACTCTTGTGGCAATTTACCTAGACAACTGAGGCATATGAGAAAACTTTTGTTTAATATGAATTAGTCTCTTATGTCACCTTGTGACAATAAATCAGTGAACTGGAATTACACTCTTATACGTCTCACATCAACTCTGGCCACCGCTGCCTCATGGCTGCAGGGTTACAGATTACCACAAGTATAGTATATGAACAGATACGGCCCTCATATCACGAGCTTACTCCGACTGCATGCTTTACTTTATTTGTGCACTGCACATGCAATAGCACCCTCAAGGGCCAACAATGGAGAAGGATTAAAGTCAAGGGTTTTCTCAGGGTATTCTAACCTCCCGTCACTTGGGCAACATCATTCCCAGAGCCACGAGTATCTTGCAACAAGTCTTCCTGCACAACTCAAAGACTGGTGTCTACTGTGTTAATTGAATTTTGAACTTATGTTTTTGTCTACCACAATCACCAAATTTCCTTAAGAGTAACAATGCATTAAAAACATATTTTTTTCCATCTAGTGAAGGTATTTTTATAAACAAAACAAAAGAAATAACAAACAAAATCATGCCATATGTAAATTCAAAACTTTTTCATTAAAAACTTTCTCTGCTAGCCAGCTATCCAACAAACAATGCCAATCTTTGCAAAAAAAAATTATTTTCAAGCATATAACATAAAAAATAACAACAAAGATAATTTTTTATATGCAATGTTATTTATTCAGTTATTGAACATTTAAAACACAAATAAATGTGTAGGATAAATTTACTGTATATCTATGTTCTTGAAGTCTCTTATTTTCTTTCTTTTACATGTGGAGGTTATAAACATGGTCAGAGATAAACATCCCAGCTTTAGCACATACGAAAAATACAATCATTCTTGTCCTCTTTATGCACTTTTTTACATGTAGCATAATTTATAATTTGACCAATAACTTTGTACTAATTGTACATAAAGAAGATATCACGGATGCAATAAACTAAACATAACTATAAAGAACAATTGAAAACTACCACTCAATATAATTAATACAATGTTAAAATAAGTAATGCAGTGATAACCATCATATTGCAACTAAATTACTAGATAACATAACACAGCCATCAATTACCCTTATTATATTTAAATCACACTCCTTGAAGAGATTTTTCCATTTACAAAAAAAATTTACAAAAAACAACAACATACAATTGGGATGCAATATAAATGGAAGACATCAACTGCCCACACATTAACAACAAAACATATCTTTCATCTTAAAACATTTAACTTACAGCTTATATAATTTTAAAAAGTACAGTAATACAACATTGTTCTAGCATAACACTGTTAATAACATTTACTTGTTTACTGTGATTTAGCCTTCTGAGTGCTATGATGTTTTCCTTATCATTAAATGCACATGCAAATTTGAAATTAATGGTAAGTTCTGGAACATAGCAACTGCACTTTCTTGCAACAATAATAAGTAATTAGGGGAAAAATTAGGAACAAATGTAACCATCCAGGACTTACAAAGGTTCTGCCAACTGACTGGTTTATCAAATAATTAGAATAATAAACAATATGACGAAAGTTTATTTATTCATTAATTTGCAACAATTTATATAACAAATGTTTTTACCTATAATACTTGATTTACAAGAAACTATGGAAACAACTGTTATGTTAGGAGCCAAACCACTGAATGTTAACTAGTCAACTCTGGACTCTATAACCCAGGAATAGCGATCCTCTTGAAATAATGAGACATTTTGGGCAACTGTAACAAGTTTTGGTTAAAAATGTTTAAAATTTGAAGGAAATGGGTTAAAAAAGTTTGTTGCATTTACTTTGGTTGCTGTGCATTGCAATTCTCTTTGTGAGCACTGTATTGCTTGTAAATGGGTCAGATTGAAAAAATAGACACCTTAAACGCATACATTGGTTGTCCACCCCCTTCCCAAAGATCGCAGAATTTTGTACACATATAACTGGTGGTGTCATCAGAATCAAAATCAATTAAAAATATTTTCACTAGTGATAAAGTATATATGTTTTCATGTTGTGCTTTTTAATTAATACACCACAATATGAAAAGAAAAAAAAAACTTCTTGAACAACGGTTAGAAACTGCGGCTGTAATAGCTTACAGCAACTGTTTTTATAATGGAATGTGTGTGAACTTAGAGCAGGGAGGAGAAACAGTGACCATCCCTCCACAGGCAGCCTTAACCACCACCTGGTCAGCTGCAAGGAGGAGGATGTGAGGACAACTCACTTGTTGCTAGGCTGTCATCACCCTCTTCACCCAGCATGTAAGCGGTGTAAATGAGAACACACCTGTCATGCTGAAGTATTACCCAAAGACAAATTAACCTTCTCACTCCAAACCAGATGTACATTTCCATAATAGCAATATATATTTTGTTTCACAGAAATCAGCCTTGTGAAGAGATTAATGATATTTCATTAACAAAACATGTGACTTTTGGACAGTAGCAAATATGAGAGTGATTCAAAAAGTAAGGTAGCACAATATCTCACTGACAAACTTTATCCCACAGGCAGTTATACTGATACACAGAAGTATGGCACTGGTGCACATTGCTTTTAAACATAGTCATCATGCTTGTCCAAACAAGTGTTCCAATGGTACAACAAGGCATTGAAGCCAGCATAGAAGAAATCTGCATCCAGTGCCTGTAGCTATGTCAAGATGACTTGTTGAACTTGTGTATCAGTTGTGAGTTGCCTACCACCTAGGTGCTTCTTCAATGGCCTGGAGAGACAAAAATTACTGGATGCTAGGTCTGGGCTAAAGGGAGGATGGTCCAGTACCTCCCACCAGAAGTACCATAACAATTAACGTGTGCCAGTGGCAGAGTGTGGTCGGGGATTATCATACAGCAACATGAAGCCCATTGTGAGAACACCAGGTCACTCTTTGCAAATTGCCTCCCACAACCACCTCAGTATGTGACAATAACTGGCAGCATTCACTTTTGCTCCTCTGATGAGATAATAAACCATAAGCATGCCCTTGTGGTCCTGGGTGTCCATCGCCATAACTTTCTTCACAGATATAGCTGTTATGAATTTCTTGGAAGGTAAGGACGATGTGTTTTTTCATAACATGGATACTTGTTTTGTCTCTGGTATTACATGATACACCCACGTTTCATTCCGTGTAATAATAGAGTACAGGAATAGCACGCTTTCCTCATGAAACTTCATCAAGTGCATGAAAGACAATCTGATCATAGCTTCTTTTTAACCTTCTGTAAGTTGCCTTGGCACTCAGTTTGAACACATTTTTCAGTTTCGCAGTTGCTCATGAAAGATATTGTTGTACACATTGTCCACCGAGATGCTAAGTTCTTAAGTTATTAAGTCGAATGTGACAATCATACTGAATTAGACCTTCAATATGGCACACATTGTCATCTGTAAGGGACATGCTTGGCCAACCAGATCATTGTTCATCTTGCACATAGGTCCTCCTGTTATTGAGCTACATGCATCAAATCCACACCTGTGTTCATGACATGACATTAGCATCATACACCTTAACATGTTGACTATGAATTTTGACTGGTGAGGTGTTCTTTAGATGCAAAAACATTATTACATTCTGCACTTCCACATTTGACCAGTAAGCACAGCCATCATACAACTGATATTGTAAAGGTTTGACATAACATGCGCAATCTAACGGCTGTGTGATGAAGTTACGATCTTCTGCTCTGCCTGGCAGGAAATTTTGACGTGAGGAATATCACACTCATGATAGCTCTTGTTACCTACTTTTTTAATATTTGTTTCTTTATGACATTCAATATTTAATCATTCAAAATCACATACTCTGATTTTCCCATTAAAATTCCATTTGCATTTGCCACGCCAAACTCAGGCAAAGGTTTCCACATTTTATGATAATATGGAGTCGTATATGCCCTTCCTTGATATAATTTTAATCAGGAAACTTGAGACTATTAAAGTAAATTAATATTTTAATAACAGTTGTTCTGATTGTCGAGCAAGAAGCTACTGAAAATGTACTTTGTGGTCAATAAAACTTATTGCTCAATTTTTATAAACTTTTCTGGCAACAAGCAGGGGTCACGTAGATGCTTCTGGGATATTATTTAATTCGGGAGATGTCTGGCTATTGAGTTAAATTAATATTCCATTCATAAATCATGTTGATTTTATGCCAGAGATGATTAAACACATACTTTATGCAAAAAACACTTTTATAAACAACATTTTTGGAATTTTTGAGGGTTGAAATTGGCCAGTTAATATTTTACAAAGACAGTGATTTTAAGAAGTAATTTTATGGAACCATGGAACCTCATTAAAATTGGTGGTGTATTGTATACAGTATGATTTTGCCACAAGTGCATTTAAAAAATAGCTTAAGTACAACGTAATTTTAGTGTATAAAATTTTTTTAAGGAGGCGGGGGCGTCAAAATTTGTTCAAATACAAATAACAACACCTTTGACATAATGACACATTTTCTAGGAACTGTAAAAGGTCATAGAATATGGAATAAACTGTATTATAATTCTTTAATACGATGTAGGTTTGTAATTTTGTTTGGTTGGCAAAACTGAAAATAAGTTTTTAACAAGAGAGAAGGTAACCAGGCATGTAGAGTACAGTGAAGAGATAACAGTGTTTTGTACATGTATGCTGTCATGGGTTTCTACTGTGAAGTTTTTTTTTTTAAATATTGTCAATTTTAACCAAATATGTAACTTTTTTAAGTTACATGTGTTATTTATGCTTTCTTATAAGTTTGCAAATGCAAATATTAAATGTTACTATTATAGAATTGAGAATGTTTGATAAATGATTTTGTTCTTAAGTATTTTAACTTACATGGTTCTTAAACAGAATATATATTTTGTAAAGTAATTGCCATTGTCATTTCCTATTTAATAACTACTGTCAAATTTTACTTATAGAATCTTGTAAAATATTTGAAAACAAATTCAAATTGTAACCAAGTTGTAAACTTGACAATGATCATTGTTTCAAGAGCAATTTGCTCTTTAAGGAATCTATAGAACAAAATGATATATAAAATGAATGCTGTGTGAGAGAAAAATTGTGTGCATTTTGTTTGTAAATAATTATATTAAACTTATAATCACAGTTTTTAGGAACATAACCACAATGTCATAGTATGAATTACGGTACTTACAGTTTATTTACAGATGTTGCACATGATACAATACATAGTCATGTTTTCCCACACCAACAATACCTAAACATCAATATATTGGTTTTAATCTTCATACTTATAGGAGAGGAAAAATTAATATAAATAACAAACTCTACACAGCTTCAAATTAGTTGTTTGACTTCCTGGATCCACGGCGCTTCATGGATGAAGTACACTGAGGGCAGTACCATTTACCCTTTGGAGGGGCCATCACCCCCACACAGTTGTAATGAAACCACTCAAATGGACACTGTAAAAACACAAAATACTTATCTCATAAGAAATCCATATAAAATATCTGAAATAAAATCAGAATCTATAAAACTTGTACACAACCTTTAAAATTCAAAGTAACAACCAAATCAAAGCTAAACAAAGGCTGTAAACACAAAATTGAGCCAAGCCATTTACTGATTTAAATGAAGGTAAAACTGCCACCAGTTAATTTTCCTACATTCGTTGCAGACACAACTAGGCCAGCCCATGTTATAGTTCCCATTCAACAACTAACGTCATTGTCACTATAACTATGTACACAAGTATTTGATTTAATCAATATCATGGTAATGAGGGTTAGGGTAATACTTTTTGTGTCTTCCAGTGTTGTTATTTTTACCAACATGAGTAATGTTATGTGTTACTGATCTGTATTGCTTCCCTTGCCCCATCCCCTGCGAACGAGCGAAAGAGTGTATGGTGAGGACAGAGTGATAATGTGAGAAGTGGGTGGCGATTTACAAAGGCAAGCAGCCACGTGCCACCGCAATAAGCCCATCGTAACTCATGCGCCCCTGATCTTCAGCAGATTGAATTTCTGTGGTTATCTTTGAAAGAATGTTCTGTTCATGGATCCAGCCTCTCTCAGCATGACTAGGGGTGCAGGAACCTTCTAGATTGGGCCAACAAGACTATTTAAGCTGTGATGTGCTTCCAAGCTGTCAGTTCAGAAATTGGAAGATTGTGCAACCTTAAACAACATATGTACGAAGCGACAAGCCAACAGAGCATCAAGTGGCTACAAGCGTGACCAGCGGGAGTAAAGTCTGCGGACTGCAAGCATCGGTACAGTGTAGAGTGATACTGACAGGCGGGAATATTGAACTGGTTGCATGAGTGTAAGACATTTGGAATGATGGCAATAGATAGATTAAGTGACCATAACCAATATAGAAACATTGATAAGGACTTTAAGTATACTTGAGACAGACATTAAGTATATTGTGCCCATGAAGAATAACAAGAGTAATAATAAAGATCGATAGTTTAATGTTGTAAATAGTAGCTGTGTGAATAAATTAAAAAAATAAATTTAGTTATTTTATTTTTATTAAGACCTCTAACCCTCATGAACTTGGATACGCCCCTCTGGTGTCATGTAACAGTTTTTAAAAAGTTCAACGTTTCTGTGAGTATAACTCACTACCATTTGCTACAATTTGTTATACTTTCTTCAACTTGTTCCCTGGTTTGCTGTAAACCTGCTAGATAAAATAGAAACAATAAAGTTTGTTTTATGAGTTATAGTTAATACAATCAAGTTACATTAAATTCACATAACAATGAGGGTAGAGTTAAACCTGTCCGATATGAAAATGTTGCCACAAAAATCAAACAACTAATGATTTAACTTAAATGTTTAGAGGAAATAAAATTATTATGTATTACAAAACACTGCACATAAAAAATTACTACTATTGATTCCATTTTCTAAACATATTTACCATAATATTCCTACTTTAAAAATATTATGATGTGCCCCGTACTGCATCAATCCTACTAATGTTATAAATGCGAAAGTCTGTGTGTATGTGTGTTACCACTCTGCTCCATAATGGCAGAACGGATTTTGATGAAATTTGGTATGTAGATACTTTAGGTCCTGGAATAGGACATAGGATACTTTTTATCCCGGAAAATAGTACGGTTCCTGTGGAATAACAACAAAACGTAATTCTGCAATGGCTGGGAATGTGACCAAACTCAGCTCCATAACGGCTGAACGGATTTTGATTAAATTTGGTATGTATGTACTTTAGGTCCTGGAATAGGACATAGAATACTTTTTATCCTGGAAAATTGTACGGTTCCTGTGGAATAACAACAAAACGTAATTCTGCAATGGCTGGGAACATGACCAAAATATTTTTTTCCTTTGGTGTCAGAGTTTATCAGGCTGGCCAAGGACCTCTGAAATGGCTTAACGACTGCTATCAATCGATATCAACCGGGACCGAATATTTAACGTGCCCTCAGAAGCCCGGAAGCGCTCAGATGTTATGCCACTAAATGGTCACCCATCCAAATGTGTGCCGCTGGGAACGTTGCTTAACTTTTGTGGTCGATTAAGATCCCTCAGCCAAGCACAAAAAGTAGTACCTAGGTACACTTATTTCTAAAGCTACAACTTGATGAAACTCACGCTTTGATTTTCATACATTGACGCTGGAAAGCGGAAATGTGGTAACTACGCTATAATTGCACAGATACACGCCAAAAACAATACTCTACTTGTTGGCTATTGGGTAAAAAATATTTCCTTCTATTTGGGTTGCCGTAATCAGTTAAAAACCTAGGCCAACATAGTGTAATTTTATAATTTTGTTTTCACATAAATGAATGGTCTTTGCCCAATTTATTTATTAGTGTATCACTGTAAAACTCAATTAAACCCGGGCGAAGCCGGGCCAGTTCGTTAGTTTAGTAATATATCACATGTCATCGAAATGGAAAACAATAACTAACTTTAATTTATATGCATAATTTCCTAGCAAAATATTTGTAAATATTGAAATCTGCTCTCCGCTTGTCTTGGTGCATCAGTATTCTACGCAAGAATAGTGACAAGCAGAAAAACAAGGCGGAGCAGCTACAGCCAGATCCTACCATTTCCAAATGACACCCTAACCTGACTGAACCTTTCAAACATAGTTAAAAGAATAAGAAACTCTCCTGCGGCCATGTACTACGTCAGTTGTTTTTTCCAAGTTCGTCCTCCAATGGAAGAAAATTCGCAAATATAACAATCATATTATTTTATTCAGTATCAAAAATATACTATGAGAGAATACTATACAATTAATTAGAATCATATAAAAATGCTATACAAATAAACCACAATAAATATTTTCATTCTTTACAAGAACATATTGAGACCATAATGCATCTCTATGGATTACACAAATTACTTCTTACAAGTCTTTGTAAAGAACTATTCCACCACAACCTGGTATTATCAAGAATTTCTAGGCAAACACATACAGCTGTGAGGCTGCAATACCAAATACAGTATATAACATATACCTTTTAAAGATTCAGCAATGAGACAGCTCATGTTTTGCTGTCTCATGTTCCATGATTTCACTATATAAAGAAAAGTTAAAAAGTGGTCAAAAATATTAATCTACCCAACCTATTTTTAAATTATTTTTTTCTTTGCAACCAAATATGTATCTGAGCACAAGAAATTGCAGTTTTCCTCTGCTGGTCATCATTGTCTCTGTCAAAAGCTTCAGCTGAGCCTTTTCATGCTGTCTGACTGACCATCTGACCTCGAAGAACGGCTTTTCGTGACAAGACCGACCACAAAAACTTCTGATGTGTCTGAGAAATGCATATGTTGGCCATAACACCAATTTGAAAATATAATGACAAAACAAGACAACAAATTCACAGTTCTTGCATGTGCACTCTACCCCAACGTCATAACAGTTCGGCAACATAGCTATAACTTGCGACGTCACGGTGCTGCCAACATCGGAGTCTGACACTAGGCGTGCAAAGGCAGTATAATCTTATGCTTCATTGAGGCAGGAGTGCTGCTAGAGTGCTAGCTGGGCTGATGGCGGACCCATTCCAGCACATTCACATAGCCACCGTTGCTACTGCCGCTGCTGCTTGGATCAGCGGTGCTGGTATCAGGTGCAGATCAAAGGTTGGAAATTATAATTTCCACAGTGAAAAACCTCAGTGACAGGCAGGTGTAGAAATCTACGTCAATATTCAGGTGAAAAAGCAGCAAAATAAGGGGTCTCAATATGTTCTATAATAGCTCCAGCAAAATATTATATTAAGTCAATCTAAATTCAAGAAAACTGCAACAGGAAACTTGTGGTGAATTTTTATTTATACTTGAACCTTCCTTATCAACATAAAATATTACTTAATTCCTTATTTGACTATTGTAAAATCCTCTAATGTTAAAATTTTTGTTTATCACATAACATTGCCTGTCAGAAAAAAAAACTATTGTTATGCTACATTTATTTAAAGTATGATACATAAACTCACTGGACACACACACAAAAAAAAAAGAATCAAATAAAAATATTGCCTCATTTTTATTGAGTCCCTGAGGGGACTCAATATTATTTCATCCCTAAGCTCAAACTTCATCTTCTTACGAGAGAACAAAACAGATGATGAATTAATACTAATTAAAGCAGTCTAATTAATAACACCTTAATGAACTGGCACTGTCTTCCAACAAATAATGTCACAGGGAACAAATTCAGACATACTGGTAAACGCCGGATTACTTGAATTATGATGTTTATGAAAACAAAACAATTCCGAATGTCTACTTCCAGCTTTAGCAGTAATACTATGCAGACCAAATCTATATAAAAAACACAAAAGAATATAATCTTTTCTAAACTAACAATTTTATGACACCACGAGTCATCATCCTTATTTACATCATAATTAACACTTAGGATATAACAATACACTTTCCTGGGAGGATATATTTTGGAGCGGTATTGTCTTTGATGCATGTTAGACGTTGTTCTAAGAATGTTCACTCAGGATCACAACACTTTTCTAAGGTATTGTGCAATGCGCATGAGCAGGGCCTGTACATGTCCCGTTCATGAAATGCAGCATGAGCAAATGGTTAAGCTTGAACAAACTTCCAACTGATAAGATATTACGCTACAGACAACACGACACAAGCACCAAAATGTTAAATCCCACAAATGAGATACGCTAAACCAACAACAGATAAAACATCCCAGGTTAAAAACTCATATCTACAATGTTATTTCTTTTGGAGAAATCTTTAAACATGACATGACACAGTAATATTAGTGTGTCTAATGTTCCATGAGTGAAAATCAAAGTCTATAAACCATGAAACACAAAATGAGAACCACTGAACCAATTTCGGTGAAACCAATTTTATTGACATTTATGCATTATACACAAGCTCTATAGTTTTTTTTTAGCTTATCTCTTTGCTGGAATTTAATATCTTAGCACTTTTTTCATGTTATCTACTGTATAATATCTTATCAGGGGCGAGTTTGCTCATGCTAATTTGCATGAAAGAGATATACATAAATCCTGTTCATGCACATTGCACAACACCACTGTCATCCAACAAATAATGTCCAGTGGTTCCAATTCAGACATACTGATAAATGTCAGGTTACTTGAATTATGATGTTTATAAAAAAAAACACAATTCCAAAAGTCCTCTTCCAGCTTTAAAACTTATACCTTATAGATCAAATCTATATAAAAAACTGCAATTTGCCTTGCACCTAACAATCAAGAAGAAGACTATTTGAAGTTCACAAAGAGAACTTGGAAACTCACATTTTTGATGATCTTTTGTATTATACGGAGTGTGAGCGTCCAAAGTGTTTGCATAACAACATATTGTTTCAGTTAGAATTCAGTAGCAGATGTGAATATTAGAAGAAGCCTCTCAAAGAGGGCAATTGTGCTTGCTCTTCCGTGCCACAGTAATATCAGTGTGGTTTATGGGCACGTTATCTGCGAGTGTCTAAATATAAACCAACACTTAATAAAACTGCTCTGATAATGCTCCGGATATGTTACACCTACAAACAAGTAATCAAATAATTCTACTTTGCAATGATAACACAGCATGTTAAACATGTGGATATGGGAAGTGCAAGCATAATTACCTTCTTTGAGAGGCTTTTTCAAACATTCACATCAGCTACTAAATTCCAACTGAATCAATACATCATTATGGAAACACTTTGGACACACACACTCAGTATAATAGAAAGGATTGTTGGAAATACGAGTTTCCAAATTCTCTTTGTTAACTTCAAAAAATATTCCACTCATTTCTTGTCTTCTTCTAGACTGTTTGGTGCAAGGCAATTTGGCAGGTTCTGTGGGTTCAGTTTGTTATGGAACAAAACAATCAGGATGAATTACAACTTGTCTAAGTTCTCTATTTATCATGCCACCATGTCTCTGAGGAATCTAAAACCCTCCTTTGATTGAAATTGTAATAAGTATGCACCGGTCGTCTTTTTAAAACCAAGATCACCAGGCTCACTCCAATAATTAAAGGTGATCAACGCGATGATGTAAACGAAGGTTTTCCCTATAACTTCTGTTATAGAATAAGGATACCTTATGAAACCATTCACAGTTATAAACGTTACAAAAAAAGAAAGCAGCAACCAAAACACGATCAACATTCCTCGTAAAAGAACATCATATAGTTAAACGAAAGTGATAAGGTATATTGTTATAACCTCCAATGTCAAATAAAAACTATTGCTACGCCTTCAAATTTCTCAAAGCCATTTATTCAATACCTGAAAAACCAAATACAAAATACGTTGAAATGTCTAAATGAATGTCAAATACCTCATACCAATTTTTATATGCACTGTGATCCGGCCAAGGTCCAGAAAAACAAAAAACTGCACCAGCATCATTTGTAAATTCCTTACAATTACTCAGATTTTGAATGAAAAGCATGGTTGTTTTGTTCATAAAGTTCAATATAAAATGTCTAGTAAATGGCAGAATGGGTTAAGTGTTCATCATGTTAGAATAATGGGTGTTATTTGGTACTTTTTTGTTGGTACTGATGGTTTCAGTATGCACCACGTTGGAAGAAGTCATCATTGTTAAATGCAGTTTTGTAAGTTGATGTAGCTGACTTCAATAAAATGTTTATTTAAGTTGAAACTAATAATGTTGAGAAACTTTTAATGAAAGTAAAGAGAAATAAAAATTACTTTCTTTGGTAATTTGTAATGTAACAACTGGTCAATCTGCTAATGTGTGCGATGAGCCTGTTTCTTATTATTATGACAAGATTACACAAAAAATATGGTCACCTTATGACAATTGGCATTTAACATATAAATATTATAAAGATAATTTTAGAGATGCTGGTGATTTGGATATGTATGATCGTAGAGTTAGTAAATATAAAATTTGGAAACAGAAAGAAATTGAAATTTGTATTTTATTCTGAACGTACAGCATATTATGATGATATTTGTTCTAAATTGCAAGCAGATAATTGCAAATTGATTGATTTTATAAGTAACTGTAGGGGTTTTACAAATTCACATTTATAGAAAAGAGTGTAGTATTTTTCGAAGTTAAAGAGAACTTGGAAAATCATATTCTGACAATCCTTTGTACTATACTGAGTGTGAGTGTCCAAATTGTTTGCATAATGATGTAATGATTCAGTGGGGATTCAGTAGTAGAGATGAATGTTTGAAGAAGCCTCTCAAAGAGGAAAATTATGCTTGCTCTTCCATACCCACCGGTTGTAACTTACTGTGTAGTTGTTACAAAGTAGAGTTATTTTTATTACTTGTTTGTATAACATATCCTGAGTGTTATCAGGGCAGTTGTGTGAAATGTTGGTATATATATGGAGACTCGCAGATAATGTGTCTGTAAGCCACACTAATATTACTATGGCAGGGCGCGTTTAGATTTGCAGTATGACAGATAAGGCTGTTACTAATAAGGACATGGATAGGAAGGGTAAACATGTGTATAAACATCCGTTGATGTTTTAATCCTTATCTACATCGTAATTAACACTTAGTATACAGTAGAATCCCGATAATTTGTATTGTCAAGGGACTCAATGTTAAATATGAATTATCGGGATATTCACATTAACGGGATTACCAATAATCTGGAACAAAAAAAAACATAATAACGAGACTAATGCAAATTTACATTAATATATAATGATAAACACATGGCTACATATTATGTATACATATGTATATACAAATCAATAATTACATCAANAATATATAATGATAAACACATGGCTACATATTATGTATACATATGTATATACAAATCAATAATTACATCAATTAAACACACATTAAAAATTAATGTTAAAAAAATCTGTAATTTTCTTTTGGTGCAAGCCTTGCAGACGGGTATTGTCGATGGCTTTGTCAAGCATGTTCAAAGCAGAAAATACTTAATCGCCAACGTCTGGTTTCGCTAAGAAATGGCGCACGTTGTTGATGTATTGTTTAGCCACTTTAGGTGTAATTGTCGGCACATCATCTT
>NQII01000081.1:1257236-1467225 GCA_002778355.1 Clitarchus hookeri | reverse complement strand
TAATGCACTATACTGACGAAACTATATTGGTAAATAATAATGATTAAATTGTTAAACTGAATAATTAATGACACGGTGCACTATCACACATGGACAAATACACTTGATATACACTGAACACACTATCATTCTTGCACACATGTGCGCTGGTATGGTGCATCTGGAGTGGAGGACACTACTGCGGCAGTTACAGTGGGCACAAAGGTAACCGTGAACGCCTGGTTCACGTCAAAGTGTACAGTCTAGGGTTAAAAACATTACGAGTT
The DNA here is from genome assembly GCA_002778355.1 of Clitarchus hookeri. Taxonomy (NCBI): domain Eukaryota; kingdom Metazoa; phylum Arthropoda; class Insecta; order Phasmatodea; family Phasmatidae; genus Clitarchus; species Clitarchus hookeri. Next base: position 1,466,959 of record NQII01000081.1, on the reverse strand, counting down.
AACAAGATTTTTAAGTTGGAAATAAGAATTATAAGACGTTTTAATTGAGCTCGAGCACCAAAATAAATACGTATTATCGAGGGGACCGGAATGCATTGTTTTTTTTACGAATTGAAGGGATTTTCTCAAGGGACCGGCAAATTTGTACGAATTAGCGGGATATAAGAATAATCGGGATGCGAAATATCGGGATTTCACTGTATTACGATACACTTTCCTGGGATAATATCTTCTGGTGCTGTATTATCTTTGTGGCATGATGGACGTTTCCCTAAGAATATTCACTATTGATCACAACACTTTTTCTAATGCATTGTGCAAGGTGCATGACTGGGCCTGTGTACATCTCTTTCATGCAAAGAAGCATGATCAAATGTTGAAGCTTGTACAAACTTGCCACTTAAAAGATATTACACCATTAATAAGATGACAAAAGCACTAAGATTTTAAATCCCATTAGAGATAATATAAATAAACAACAGAGCTTGTGTATAATGCATAAATGTCAATAAAATTTGTTTCACCAAAATCAGTTCAGTGGTCCTCATCTTATGTTTCAATATTTTCACTTGCTACACATTAGATGCACTTATATAACTGTAACCTGTCACATTTAAAGATTTCTCCAAAATAAATAACATTGTAGATAAGTTTATGAACTGGGAGGTATTATCTGTTGTTTGTTTAGCTTATCTCTTTGCTGGGATTTAACATCTTAGTGCTTGCATCATGTTATCTATGGTGTAATATCTATCAGTTGCAAGTTTGTACAAGTTTAACCATTTGCTCATGCTCCTTTGCATGAAAGAGACGTATACAGGCCGCGCACATGTGCTTTGCACAATATCTCAGTTATATTGGGCCGCGAGTAAAAATATAAGTACATAACCTTGAAACATAAAATGAGAACCACTAAACCAATTTTGATCAAACAAACTTTATTGACATTTATGCATTATACACAAGCTATACATGATCAAGAATATGCAAATTGCCAGTAGTACCAATTAATTTTCTACAAAACCATGTTTCATCACCAATCTAAACCTTCTTCTTCTTACGAGAGAACAAAATAGGTGATGAATAAATATCAATTAAAGCAGTTTGATTAATAACATCTTCATGTACAGGCACTGTCATCCAACAAATAATGTCCAGGGGTTCCAATTCAGACATTGGTAAATGTCAGGTTACTTGAATTATGACGTTTACGAAAAAAAAAAAAAAAAAATCCGAAAGTCCACTTCCAGCTTTAGCAGTTATATCTTGCAAACCAAATCTATACAACTACTTTACGACACCATGCGTCATCATCCTTATTTACATCGTAATTAACACTTAGGATATTACAACACAATTTCCTGGAATATCATCTTCTGTATTCTCTTAGTGGCATGTTGGACACTCCCCTAAGAATGTTCACTCGTGATCACAACTCTTTTCCTAAGGTATTGTGCAAGTCGCAAAAGAGCATGAGCAAATGGTTAAGCTTGTACAAACTTGCAAATGGTAAGATATCACACAATAGATAACACAACCAAAGTGCTAAGATGTTAAATCCCAACAAAGAGATAAGCTAACCAAACAACACATAAAACCTCCCGGGTTAAATCATCGATACTCTGGAGTATTGTTCAAAGTTAACAAAGCGAACTTGTAAACTCATATTTCTGACGATATTTGGTATTATACTGAGTGTGAGTGTCCCAAATGTTTGTATAATGACATACTGATTCAGTTATAATTCAGTAGCAGATGTGAATGTTTGAAGAAGCCTCTCAAAGAGGATAATTGTGCTTACTCTTCCCATACTCAGATGTTTAACTTGCTGTGTTATGATTGCAAAGTATAGTTCTTTGATTACTTGTTTATAGATGTAACATATTCTGAGCGTTATCAGGACAGTTGTGTGACGTGTTGGTATATATTTGGAGAGATGCAGATAACACAACCGTAAGCCACACTAATATTACTGTGGCAGGGCGTATTAAGACTTGCGGTATGGCAGATAAGGCCAATACTGATAAAGGCAAGGATGGGAAGAGAAAACACGTGCATAAACATCCATCAATGTTTGTTATCACCTTACCTCAGTGTGACATGTTGAAACAGGCAAAGTTGAGCATCTCCTTATCAGTTTATTTGCTTGTGTTAAATTTTGTGTAAGCGACGAGAAACACTNTGTGTTAAATTTTGTGTAAGCGACGAGAAACACTTCAAAATGTGAAGCATATGTAGGCCTATTGCAAGCACCTAGTGTCCAAGGTTGTTGCAAAGAATGAAAACGAAATGAATTTCATTGTTGGATGTTGTATTATTGTTTGTAGGGGTTTAGTCGTAAATTTAGCAGTCCCAGCATGTGTTGGCCTTAGCAGTACTTTGGGAGGGAGGAATATCTGTATTTATTTCATATTTAAAGTGGGTAAAATAAAATGAGATAAATATATTGCAACACTTCCATCTTATATAAATATATTTATATTATTAACACACTAATTTTATATTTTATTTTAATAACTAAGCAACTGAATAAAAAGGCAATAAGGCACTAAAACAGTGAATAAGGAGCTGGGGGAGGGGGGTGTGGAGGTTGGAGGGGTGCGCTGCAAAGTTGCAAATTGCAGTAATATAGGGAGACGAGTTTTAATTGTATTGCAAACTATGCCATGATGGCAGCTTATCATCCTAGTTTTTTTATATTTATAAATTCATCCCACCTATCTATCTATACATATTATAAAACTCAACGTCTGTCTGTCTGTCTGTCTGTCTGTTAGCGCGCTTATCACTCGAGAACCACTTATCCAATTTACGTATTTTTTTTATTCATAGATATGTTTTCTGGCCAGGTTTTAATATATATTTTGTTACATAAAGTAACATAAGGAATAAGTAGTGACAATGATAGTGAATCAAGTTGGAAAAAAGTTTGCCGCCAGTGCGTTCTCTTGCAATACGCTGTCTAAACCATTAAAGATGGAACAATATCATATAGTAAAGAATTGTGTAGAATAAAAATACCTAAAAAAAAAATCTGCGGTAGCATATATCTATCTATAACAGAGTACACACAGTGCATCCCAACAACTCGGAATGCTACTATCTTCGCATGCTCTTACATGTAGTCAGAGGGTCCACATCTTTTGAGAGCTTAAGGATGGTGGATGAAGTACAGCATAATACCTACCACTCTGCATGTAAGGCTCAAGGTCTTTTACAAGATGATTCCCACTGGAATGATACTTTAACAGAAGCGGCACTTTGTACATGTTACGCCTCAATGAGATCATTATTTTGCGTGTTGTTGACCTTTTGCAATGTATCTGATCCATTGTCTTTATGGGATGCACATAAAGAGAACATGGCTGAAGCCTACAAGTAAGCAGTACTGGTGAAAAAATCTTAATACCCAGAATACCCATGATTCCAACGGATTTACCTTTCCAGTTTAAGCGTCTTCAATTTCCGATCAGGGTTTGTTTTGCTATGACTATAAATAATTCACAAGGCCAAACTCTGAAAGTTGCTGGAGTTGACCTCAGACAACCATGCTTTTCACATCAACAATTATGTATCGCATGTTTGCGTGTCAGTTGCAGTAGCAATTAGTATATACTTGCACCCAATAAAAAAATGAGAAACATTGTGTACAAAGAGGCCCTGCAATTAAATATATGTCTTTAGATTAGAAAAAGAAAAAATCAACAAATGACTTCACGCAAAATATCAAAATGTAAAAAAATAAAACTACAGTTGACCCTTGATAATCCGACAGGTATGGGACAGAGAGGGTGTTGGATTACTGAAAGTGTCTGGATTACCAAAAGTGGTTTTTTAAAACTCTATGAGTAGCAGTAAGTTATAGGAATTACAGTCATTTTTGTATGTTGAAAACCATTTAGGACAATAGGCTATGAAAACAATTAATTTTACAAAGTGAGAACAAAGAAATTGAGAAAACATTTACATACATGTATTAAAAACATGAATTACATATTATACACTACAAAAACCAAACAAAACAAAATTTTTAAATGAAAGGCATACATACGATAATGTATTTACACTTTGAAGAAATCTGGGATAGTCTTCTGTTTCTTCTTACGTAAACTGTCAGTCAATGCTTGTTCTTGAATGTCTTTTAACATTAATATTTGCTCACAGTCAGATCCTCTCTCCTCACACCATCGTAACAAAATGCGCAGTAGTTGATGAAGCTTCATCCCGGTTAACAGTGAATCTTGTTTCCGAGGCCTCCTGGATTGTGTTGTCAACAGGTTATGTGATTTCCTTGATAATTTCTTCGTCTGTGAGATCAGCATCACAGTTATCATCTAAAACCCATGTTTTTAAGTCTTCCACTGTAGCTTGTGGAATTTCAATTTCATTGCAAATTGCAAGTGCAGCCTCCAAAATTGGTTCAGAGTCGTTATTGTTGTATTGAGATTTGTTGTCATCTTTCTTTGGAAGAAGTGAATTTTCTGGCCAAATATTTTTCCAAGATTTTATTAACGTAAGAGATTTTACTTGACGCCAAGCAAATGCTGCATTGACAATGGCATCCTTGATGTTGAATTGTCTCAAGAGAGATGTGATGTCTGCGTTAGGTTGACTTATGATATCCGTAAGTAGGCGCTTCTTGTAATGTGCCTTGAGAGTCTTGATAACATTTTGGTCCATCGGCTGAATGAGAGCGGTTGTATTTTTTGGCAAGTACAAAGCCTATATATAGCCATCAACTGTCTTTCTTGTCAGGATGTCCTGGTGCATTGTCCAATAAGATAATGGCCTTTACTGGCAACTTTTTCTCGTTCAAGTTTTTTCTACTTGTGGGACAAAACTGTTAGTGTACCAATCATAAAAAACTTCTTTAGTGACCCACGCTCGACTTTGACTCATGTACGTAACTANGATAATGGCCTTTACTGGCAACTTTTTCTCGTTCAAGTTTTTTCTACTTGTGGGACAAAACTGTTAGTGTACCAATCATAAAAAACTTCTTTAGTGACCCACGCTTGACTTTGACTCATGTACGTAACTAGCAGAGATTCAACCTTAATGTTTTTAAATGCACGGGGAGATTTTGGTTTCCCCACAACCAATAGTTTTAACATATGACTTCCTGAAGCATTAGCACATACCATCAGAATGATCCGTTCTTTTTTAAGTTTTCTTCCAGAAACACGTTTTTCCTCTTGAGTGACAAATGTCTTACATGGAAGTTGCCGCCAATTTAAGCCCGTCTCATCGGCGTTATAAACTTGTTCAGGTGTTAGGCCTAGTTCAGTGATTTTTACATTCAGTTTTTGGATGAATTCACAAATCTCAGACAATTTCTCTCCGCTCATCTGTAGGAATCTAATACCATGGCGCTTTTTGAAATTTTCAAACCAACCATCACTTGCACGGAAGTTGGTTTTTTTTTGTAATTTCATTATAAAAAAATTGGGCTTTTTGTTTTAAAATGTCTCCTGAAATGTGTGCATGTCTGTTTCTTTGTTGTTTCAACCAGGTGTAAAGAGCGTCCTCGACTTGAGGAAACTCACTCATTTTAAGGGTTTTTCTTTTAATGGGCTTTTCATCAACAGACTTCATATAGTTTTCAATTTTTTCTCTAATTTTCAAGATATCATAAACTGTAGCTTGCCCTATGTCATATGAAGTACATATCGACATTGGAGTTTCACTACGGTCATATCTCTTAATAATTTCCCATTTATANTTCTCTAATTTTCAAGATATCATAAACTGTAGCTTGCCCTATGTCATATGAAGTACATATCGACATTGGAGTTTCACCACGGTCATATCTCTTAATAATTTCCCATTTATAAGATAGATTTAATGTTTTATGCTTACGTTTTGAACTTGTGCTCGCCATTACAACACTACACTATACAGTATAACTGAACAACTCATAACATTATAATATCACTCTTTAAACAAAAATACGTACTGTAACAATGCACTAACACATCTGAGACAAAACTGAATTTGGACGTCTAAACAAGCAACTGAGTAGGCATGCAGAGGGACAGGAGGGCGTTTCCTGTCGCGACAGGAACGGCAAACGGTATGGTAAACAAAGCGCTCAAAATGAAGCTGGGGTGACTCAACTAACAGCTGCGTCGGACTACCAAGCATGTCGGATTGTTAAGTTTCGGATTATCGCAAGTCAACTGTATGTTTAAATTAAAAATATTTGTCTAATGATTATTTATTTCATAATTAACACTAAGTAAAATTCAACTTTATTTTAAAAAAATTCTAAACAATAATTCTGTAGTCCACGCAAGTGGAGCCGCGGGCACAGCTAGTAAAATATAAAATGTGTCATTACTTGCTTATAAAAAAAAACCATGCACAACAATAAAACTTAGTACTTTTTCAATGGTGGTTGTTCTGTTTTTATGAGATCACAAAAAAATTATTATTATCAACTTGAAATACATTATGTTTGGGCAACATTAAAAAAATTGTCACAAAGCTGGGCCAGGATGGCATTCCAGCAGGTCCATCTCCACTATACCTCTGCTTGCTGGCAGAACTATGTCATTCTATCAGACAGGACACTATCACAAATTCTTTCAGTTTTCGAAGCCTGTTTTCTGTACAAAATCTCAAGTCGGCCAGCAGTGCTATCACATGCTTCACAGTAAAGTGAGAGTATTTGGACACACATGAAAGAAATCTAGTAATAACTTCTACATTTTTGGTTATAGAAAAAAAAGATTACCTGCCTTTATATGAAGAAGACAAGATAAGAGAATCTGCCAAGTTAAAGCGAAGTCCATAGAGGTACACACAGGTCAGCATTGTGATGGTAGCACAAATGACAATGGGAAATCCACAGCTACTGATATTTTCAGAGTACTTTGAAGCTAAGTTTTGCTGTCTATACAGTGTAGCTAATCTACCAGAAACTACAACAAATAATGTCTAAGGATTGGAATTCAATTTTTGCTATTGCTGTCATTCAGGTGGTGGTGACAGACGAAGGTTGAGTCAATGCAGAGGAGTGGGAAGGCATTACGTGTTGGCAGATGTTAAAAACGACACCCATTTTATTCCTAGCTGAGATGAGAGAAATGTGAATCTTAGGGCAGATGGTATGCTACAATTTTCCTTGCAGTTGCTGCAAGGTGATGCTGTGCAAGCATGGCAAAAGAGTTCACATTAAGTCTCATTGTCTTGGCCAAGAGACATTCCAGTACCCTAAAGTTGTGAAGCCGCTGATTGGAAATACATGTTTTGAATAGAAATATATAGATGTCATGCACCAGTGACATGTAGGTTTATTACCTTCACCATAGTAAACATGTTCAGTTGTGACACAAACATTTGTATAAGAAATATAGAATGTTACTGAGAGTTAAGTAGTTACAATGCACACCAATGCTGTGGAAAAATATTGAAAAGTGAAACAGCCTACTGTAAAAAGAACTATCATGTAACAAGAATTAATGGGAGCCTATCCAGGACAGTAAATTTCAATTTTAAGTACTTGCTGCTTGGAGGCAGCAAAGAGGCAGTAGATGCACTCACAGATGGACAAGAGACAGAAAAGGTTCCAAAATATCTTAGTTACAACGCAGAATTACAATCCAGTTAAAGAAAAAAGCACAAAATTTGCTCATGGGCCGAAACACATCTGGCTTCTACCTATAGTCGGTTCATGACTGTAAGAAACTTTTGAAAATCAACCTATGAAAAAACACCCTAGCCATAAGTGACATGCATATAACATTACAAACAGCGGCGAGCGCGGATACAGTTATGCCGTTAGGTTGCCAGCACAAAGAGAGGAAATAGTTCCACAGTTTTAATGTAATTGTTAATTTATCGTTTACAAATGGATGTCAAAAAGACTTGTATCTTATTATGCCAATTATTAATGACGTGATGCAACGTATTTAGATTTCAACGTTTCTTGCATAGTCACATGATCACGCTCAAGGTGAAAGTAACGCTGCCATTTGTTTACTAACCTTCATTCCTTGTGTTGTTGGCGGCGTGTGGTTGACACACGTGCCAGAGAGTTTGTGCGATTATCTTGTTTAACCTATAATAATTTATTTATTTGTCTTGTTTTACTAATATCCGCTCTTTATTATTTGGTTTTCAATAACGTATGATTTTAATTTGTGCTCACTTTCTCGTTGTACTGATTCCTTTTGTTTTTATGTATTTCGTGCACGTGTCTTTCCTTTGCCACTCTATTCTAACGTTGCACATAAGAATTGTTTTCACATTGTCGAAGACGTAGAATCCTTTACTCGCAAACTCTGCCGTCCTGTCGAAAATCGTTTTAACCATTTTTAAATAACATTTTACAATTGCGCGAAACATCTGACTCATTCTACCACCACGCCATTTTAACATCTGTAGCAATTTTGATCAATACTGATGATCTTGCCTTCGATGTACAGGAATTTATCGAAAGTCACTAACAATTGATTGTAAATAGACAACAACTATCGATTCATCAAAATACTCACATTTTGGGTTTATAGAATGAAATGTTTTTCGCTGGCATCGCATATTCTTTTGTGTGAAATTCTCAAGAATAAAAACTTTACGCTTGTGGAATATCCATTAATAATATATACATGACTCTTATAATGGGTATGTGAATATACGAACACATGTACACACACACAGTAGAATGTAAACATTGCCATGTGACTGCCACATGGCAGTCACATGGCAATGTTTGTTTCCCTTTTGGCGGAAGGATACAAAATGGGCTTGAAAGTAGATCTTTAGCAGGGCTTCAAGAAAGTCTCTTCCAGTCGTGAACCGACTATAGTATCATATAAGACTGCTGTTACAGCATGGACACTTGACAGTTGAAACACATGACTATTTACAAAAAGTAGGTAAAAATAATTAACATTAAACAACCGATGCACATATAAAACACACAAAATTCCCAGTTAAAAAATTAATACATAAAATACAGGCATTTTTTGCAATTTGCATACTTTTCATGTTAACAAGTGCTGAGAAACATAAGTCTGTCAACATAAAGTACATGCCACCCTTCCCCATAAATGATCTTATAATTAAGTATAGAAATAATAATATATTTTAAAACCTGAAGCAAATCAGCAACACATTCAATAATTTCAAAACATAAATTAAACATATCCCAGTTGGCATTTTATGTCTGCAGGATGGTGAAAACACACCCTTCACACTGCTTACTTTGTGTCAAGCACTATGTTTAAAATTTTTGCATTTAATTTAGATTCTCCACAGCAGTTGGCAATGCAGAAATGGTAGATTCTGAAAACAAGCACGACTCGTTCACAAGCAAACTGTAGCTGCTACATCATTTTGTGGGCAATGACTAATGGCCAGGGTAATTTCTGCCTCATGAAATACTGTTTAAAACTTTGCACAACACACAAGGAGGCTAATGAAGCATTATATGTGAGTTTATCACTCTGTGGCTGGAAGTGAGTTATTTTGGTTTCTGTGGTTCCCATCTTTCATCTTGACAGGTGCAGCCCATAACGCTGAAGTGCTGTGCATTTCATGCCTACTACCATTGTCTCCGATGTATTTGTAGTGAGTGTTCCGGCCATGTGAGCAACACCCAGAGTCACTGCCAGAACACAATACTATACCTGAGGTCTGTCTAGTCATCCTCTTTGTTGTTGGTTGGCAGCAAAGGAGGCGGCACAGATGAGTAGCACCTTGGATGGCACCAACATGGGCAGCATCTCAGGTCATAGTGTTGGCCATTTGTCTCCTCCTCTGGCAGTTGTAGCAAGGCCATAATTTCTATGGGCTTCATTCCCTATTGGTCAGTGGCAGTGTCACTCAGGAAGTATTGCTGTGGTGCCCAGCGAACGGACCATGGTGTCTAGTGGTGTTGTCAGTGGCGTAGATCCAGGGTTGGTATCTACAGTTGTCACTTAACACTTGGAGTTCGGTTCTCCTTGTGTCCCTGCTGAGGGTGCAGTCATGCTGATGGATCACTCATGAGCATCCCTCTGGAAAAGGCATCATAATGCACAGTGCCCCGCGGTTGGTGTCATGATCTCTCTGTGGTTTGGGCAAGGGTCTCAGGATCCTCTCCCCAACTAGTCTGAGTTAAAGCAACTCCTTCCATGGCAATGAACCAGCATCATGTTGCTTTGTGTTGATACGCCTCCTCCTCCAGTGGCTCCTACATGCTGACCCTGAAAGTGGCATCCTGTATTAACATGTTAGAGTTCAATTGCCCCAGATAGGCATCTCTCGTGTCTGCATATACTGATCCTCTGATTCTGACCCCACGGGCTCCCCTGCAGCAGGCATCAGGATGCTTTGTGTTAGTGAAAACCACCAGCACTAGGCAAGCTCAGCCAGTTTTATTTTAAAGTGGGTCATGCAGGGGGCTAGTGGAACTCTGGGGTTAACATCACCATTGCCAGTATAGGACACATGGCATTGTGGTGTTGTCGTCACCCTCCAGAATTTCCTCCTTGTAGTGTTGGACCTGAGTGCTATGCAGGTCATCTCAATGCACTTTGATGGGCTTGCCATTCGGATCATGGATGCTGTAAGGTGGTGCAACCAAAGTACTGCTCCATGGCACAGGGTCCTCTTCAGCAAGGCACCAACTCTGTGAAGAAGTTTCACATGCTAGTGGAGGGCATATGCTTATATGCTTATATACATATATTTATTTGCCAGCTGGAGACAAGGCAGCAGCCAGTTTGTCTTTGGTGCGTTGCAGGATTATACTGCTTCTGGTGTCATCATGTGACTTCAAACCTGGCATCACGACACTGGCATCTCTGCTCCAATTGGTCAGGTACAGTCAGTTCTTTGCCTGTATGTAGTTTTTTAGGACACAGCAGCTCTCTCCCTTGTGCCAGGGCTGCTGTCGATTCCCAGCAAGATCGCTCCCAAATTTTCACGTGTGGGAATTATGCCGGATGATGCTGCTAGTTGGCAAGTTTTCTTTGGGATCTCCTGTTTCCCTCGTCCTTGCATTCTGGTGCTGCTCCATACTCTCCTCACTTCACCCTCATCTACTCTCAAGACCTCATTGTTAAGAGCTGCGAAACCTTCTCCTCTCTCCACACCACAAGACGCAGATGGTTGGTGCCTTGATATTGCTGACTGCATTGACCTCAGTCCACTGACTGAACTTGTCCATGTCCACAACTGTCAACCATTTGCCATGCAGTGATGTGTATGACTATGGCTTGAAACAATTCTTTCTGAATTCAAAAAACTTGCTGCTTTGTCCTTTCACTATACCTAGCTTTATTAATTTAACATTTGCAGCCCTCATATGTATTGCCTCATGCCTATGGCAAGTCTGAGTCATGAAAATGTTCTGCTACATGTTGTGTTTGGTCAGAACCTGGATGAACCAATGCCAGTAGTCATTTTCATACCAGAACACACACTCACTCACTTCCAGTGGTATGTACACATGCCATGTAACCACCTCAAATGTTCAGACCTATATAAGTCCATCCACAGAATGCACATTCTCCTTCACTGCAATAGTATACTGGTCATGAGGATGTGCTGCATAGGGAGATGACAGTTGAGCATTGTATACACACCACTACATGGGGAATGTTGATATAGCAGGGTGCATCACTATGGCTATGTTAGCACTTGGTGGGACAGAGAGCTAGAGTCAGTGCAGGTGGAATTGTTTACATTTGGTTTTTGCACACATGGCTGTTCCGGTAAGAACATGCACACATTCTCACTGTTGTCTGTTAACATGGTGAGTTCTGAGTTACAGGATAATAAATCAGGTAACTCATGTCCTTTACCAGGCCATGTTTGATGGAGAAGTCAAATAACTGTAAAATAGTGCCTATCTGACAGATTCCTGCAGCAGCCTTGCAGTCCAACCATGTCAAGCACTAATTATCCATTCGCCAAGTACTCGGTCGACCTTCCAAGTGTGTGCAGCACTGACACAAAGCTCAGATGATGGCACAACATTCACACTCATTACTATGTTCACTGTTGCTACACTTTGCATTCCTGTAGTCCACAATGAGTTAGCTTTCATTATTGCCAAGTTGGTACAACATAGTACAAGCACCTTCTTGGCTTGCATCAGTCTGCACATACAACCGATTTACTGGGTCTATTTATGAAAACATGAAACACTGAAGGAATTATGATTTGAGCTGTTTAAATACTTTCTGTGTTTTGTCAGAACACCAGTACTGCTGCTGTGGGGACAGCAAGTTTGTAAGTGGAGCAGTAATCTGTATGAAATATGGTATAAAATTCAGCAGCTAGTTTGCTAGTCCAATAAAGCACAGTAACTATATTTTTTTTTTTTTTTGTGTTTGTCCCTCTATGATTTTCCTGAGGTGTGGGGGATGCATGTATTTTCCCTCCTCACACACCACACAACCTAGAAAGTCCACAGCTATCTTACCAATATGGCATTTAGCAGAGGAGACTTACTATGAGTTGGTGAGTAGCCAGTTTATTGGCACTAGTCAAATGCAGCACACCTTCCTTCCAGTTTTGCGACCATACAATCATATCATGTTATCCAGATAAGCTGTGACAACCTCCCCTATTATACCTTCAAGCACTCATTCCATCATGTATTGGAAGGACAGAAAGTCATTGCTCAATGGAACTCAGTGGCCCAAATCCATGCAGAATTGCACTGTTCCCATCTTTATTTGGCACATGCATAATGTCACCATTTTATCACCCATCTGATGGCTCTATGACTCCCTTATACACCATCTTGTCAACATTCTCCAGGATAATATGCTGCTTTGCAAACCCATAAATGCACAGCCCAGTTTAGAATGGCTACCTCTCGGTGGTGGGGATGGCATGCTCCATGGAAATAATTGCATAGAGGAGATTACAGAATCCAAACACATCTTGTAGTTCATCAGGTACCCATTATAAATCCTCACGATATTCAGCTGGGACGTCATTATCCAGGTTTAACAAGGACACATTATTAGTTGGCATGGACACAGGTTTACCCACAGCATATACTGTATGGTGCTTACCTGTATCCAGATGCATCCAGTAAGATGCTACCTTGATAACTACTTCCTCTTCAACCACTGCAGCTGCTGTCAGCAGTGAAGACATATGGTGATGTGGGTGGTACTGATGGTGTTGCCAGCACCATTGCGTCATGAGCTGGACCACGCCCAGATATCTTTAGATATTTCCCAGGTGGATGAAGCCAGATTGCACAACCATGTGGCTGGCTACCATGTCAACCAGAGCAGCTGTCAGCTGCTCCGAGTATTTGCATCAGCTGATCAGGAGATGTGACTATGTATAAGCTAGTTGCACCTTGACACATCTAGGTGATCAGCAGTGATTGCAGGGAGTCTGACATCCATCTGACCTCCCTCTACTTTTAGTTTTCTGACTGCTGGGATTTCTGTACCAAGCAGTCCCAATGCCCATGGAATGTCAGTATTAAGCAGCTATGACATTGTGGCAGCTGGTACTAGTTGCATCATCTCGGTGGTTAGCTGTGCTGTGTGAACTGGTCTCCTGCCACCTGGATAGCACTCAGAACTGTTGTCAGGATGCCTCCTTCCTTTGAGGTTGTTTTTTGTTGCTACTCCCATGGGTGGGCATTGACTCACTCGTCACCCGAGGTAGTTTGAGCATGAAAGACCTGTTTCAGACCACGTTCTGCAGTAATCATTTGGCACACACAACCCTCAACAATCTGACCTAGGATAGGGGGCAGGAACGACTGTAACCTTTATGTGAGTGGTGGGTCATATATAGTAGCACATAGGTATTTCAGGGTATATCTGATGAAAGAGCTGCAGCTTGCATTCAATGAACAGTTATATGGACTTACCCTCACAGTGTTGGTCTCCACAGAATCTCATACAACAGCATGAGCCTTGTCTGTCAGGAAATGGTCATGGAGGCCAGTTCCATAATCCACCCAGAGTCAGGACATCATTCAAAGTGTCCACCAATTGCCTGCCTGTCTGTGCAACTGTGCACCTACATGCTCCACTCATTCTTCATGGAGCACACCATACCATGTTAGCCACTCAATGCACTATAATAGAAATACTTTCAAGTCCATCATGCAGTCCCAGACAACAAGATACATCGAGAATTAAGTTACATGATCACACATTTGTTTGATCCTGTATCACATGATGGTTAACTGAGTCTGACATCACTGTTCCCAAGGTAGATGAGGGCAATATTTCCTGGTATGTACATGCTGGTGGCGTTCTATGTAGAAGACGACACATTTCAATGCAGTAAAATAGGTGTACTATCACAGCTGGTCTGAAGCAACCCGCAGTAGTCACATTGCATGCCATTTTCAGCTTGTTTGGGTAATCCAACATGGTTGGATGCACATGTCATGTAGGCAAAGAAACCTTCCCCAAAAGCTGTCAGCTCCTTACCGTGTGCGCAGCGGTAGTGTTGCACAGTCTGGCATGTCACACACAGCAATCTCAATGCCAACTATATCACAGTTAGGGGCTTTTCATTTGCATGTCACTACATATTTTTTTGAAACTTCTGTACAGTGTTTTTAACATCTATATTATAGGTGGGATCTGACACATGACACAAAATGTCACAATTATCATGCCTCCAAAAAAAATAATCCACTTCATGTGGAAGCACACATTGTTCATACTTTACTCCAACTACTGCAAATGCCATGGAAAGCTGGAGTTAATCCATTCTTGTGCATAGTGTTCCTTACTGTGCTGTAGCTCAAAGTCAAAACCTCATTAGGGGGTGGCACAAGCCAGGTGAGGGGTTTGGTGATATGTGTACCTGCAGACATGCCCAAGCACTGACCGAAGATGGTAGTGAACTGGCATAGATGCTCGCCAGTCTCCCAAGAAGGTAAAGATGGTAGTTGCAGGTATCTGCAATGATGAAGTTGCTTTAGGCGAGCAACTCTTTGGGTGTTTGCAGAAGCAATATGATACTTTCTCACTCATTCCCCAGATTCTATCAGAAAGTAGCAACTGTGGAAACAATAATTTTTGTATTATGTACATGATATTTTGGAAAGATAGCAGTATCTGGATATAATATACACATTTTATCGTACATTACAATAAATATACTTAAATAATGTACATGTTGCCTTTAACTCTATTCGTCCTTTTCTTATTGATGAAAATTCTTGTTTGGGATCATCTTTAAATTTGGTCTTCTGTTTCAATGCCAACATGTCTTTCATAAATTCTTATAAACATAAAAATATTATACGATACTGGAAATAAAAAGAAATACAATACCGAACTGCACCAATGAAATTTGCACACCAAAAAACGAATCAAGTAAACATGGAACAGAATAAAAAGTGGTATTCTAAGTGGATCTATAATTGGTATTTCTGTTGTCTCATGTTGTACAACATTAAACTTATTACGCAAAGATGGCAAACTCTTGATGATGGAAACTATAATTAATTATAATATTATATCATAATACAAACTCAATGGGTGAATGTAAAAAGTTAGCAACTTATATAGAAATTTTACTGAACCGGCCAGGTCTATTTTCCCACCCTTGAATCAGAGACAATCCAGTTTCCCAGGGCATATTATAACACTATTTTCACCATATTTCTAGAAAGAAAAAATTTCTACAATTCTTGTTTAGGCTAATATGATTAACTTATATAGTAATGTAATATATTGACAAAAATATTTTAACACAAATAATGTAAAAAAAATTAAAGTACTATGCAGTTTTTGAAAAAAAATCTGGATGCTTACACATTAGTAAAAAATAAATACAGTAAAATTTTATTATGAAAAGTTTTAATGAACCATTTACTAAAAACTATTCAGATGAAAAAATTTTTACATTAGAAAAGGAAAATATATCCTTGTTCATACAATAGTAATGACATAAACCAATGTATTTAATAATGCAAATTAAGCCTGTTTTACAAAAGAAATTTTAAATTTATCTATAAAAAATTATTAAGTACATGAGTACAGAATTAAATATCATCATATACCAGCCTCACAGGAACTGCTGTACTTGTAATGGTTAACTACAATAATGTCTAGTTTATATTTTTCAGAAATGTTATCCACTCTTATTTGTTTCATAGAAAATGCCATTTAGTTTATTCCTGTCTTACTTGAAGCTGCCATAAACACTAACCACCAACAAATATTGGAAACAATAATAATGGAAATAAATTAAGGCAGATAAGTCATCAGAAGCAATCGTACTTCTATGGGCCTTAAATGTTGTGTGCTAGTACAGTGCGCATGATAACTTACATAGAGGCTATTTGCCTCCCACCCAGTCAAATTAGAGTTAGAGGGTGAGAAGATGTCATGAAGGTTGCTAGGCAACCAATTCCAAACTCCACAGCCATGTGAGGTGAGGAATCAAGGTTGCATTTTTGTATGGCATACTTGGGACCCTGCATGGAGGATATTGAGTAAGCATATGGACACTATTTCCTCATATTACAGCCATGTAAGAAGAGGAAGCAAAGTTGAACTTGGCTGTGCCGAGTTACAGCTGAGCATTGACTAAGTTCTTCTCTAGGTTGAATGAATAGGGTGAGAATGATTGGCACCATGCTGGTACTGGTTATTAAGCAAACACTTTATACTCAACTGGCATGTCAGAGAACACAAAGTCATGTTTAGCAGTAAAAAGTAACGGTCAAACATGCACAAATACTGCCAAAGCTTTTCCTCTCTGAGTCTTTGGAGGAGATGAGCCTGGCAAGGCACACAAGCACTCCACACCATAGGATGTTTGCAAAAATAAATCATTTAAGGACAATATGTGCTGGTTTTAATGGAATAGATGTTGAGTGCTGATCAAAAGCATTAAGTTAAATTGGAAATTGACACAGATTGTATGCTACAGTACACTACTAGGGTATAATATTCAAGAAATGAAATTTCATAGTGACTATATAAGTGGGAAATAACAAACATCACATGGGGAAAATGGCAGGACTGAAACATTTGTAAATTTTATCTAGGGTTGCCAACTTTCCTGTATTATATGGGATTTCCCATATCCTGAGGCTGAAAGATTTATCCCGTATGGACACAGAATGGGACATCATGTATCCCATATCTCAGATTTCTTAGAAAATTAAATGAATATTAAAAAGCAGTGTCATTAATTTACCACTTCTGTAATTATGAGTACATTTAATCAAATGCGCTAACCCAATGATCACAGATAGTTACAACTGCCGATGACAGGTGGCATTCGTCAACAAGTGCGTTTGTGAAAGTAGCACTTGCTGAGATGTGTAAAGTATCTCTCCCCCCACTGTGTGTGATTTTCGCATGTTTTAAAGCCTATTAAATTAGAAATTCAAATAACACAGAATTGTGATCTTAGTTACAACTAATATTTTATTATTGTAAAAGTTCAGATTAAATGCTGGCTAATGTATAATACTGACTTTGCACATTACAAATAATATTTAGAATTTTTTTTTATAACAATTTTTTTTTATAATTTTATTGGGGTCAGATGTTGTATATCAAGTAATCGGAAGTGTTCCTTATGGCAAATATGAAAAAGTTGATAACACTTATTTTACATAGGAAAATATATCACACAGGAACATCTTAGGTGAGTTTCACTGTATTAAGGTAGAGTAAATGAAAACCATTCATCTATTTAAAAGGAGTAGGGTCAAGAAACATTAATGAGTCATATTCATATCTATTTATACAAACAGAGGACAAGACAAATTGTGAAAAGTATAAGGAGGAGGGGATACTGACACAAACCAAGTGTAGATTGAACACATGTATGTATAGCCATTTTCAGTCATATTTCTTTATACAAAAATTTGTTCTCTGAGAAAAAATTTAAAAAAAGATTTGATGATGTGTGAAGTTATGGGAAATCATTGAAAGTTTAACTATATTGAAAAGTTCCAAAAAATGCTCTCAAAACTTCTTTCAGGACAACGCTACTTGGTACTTAAGTGACTCAATAGCCAAACAAGAAGTTACTGATATAACTAATGAGCCTTCTTTCCTCAACATGGGTGAATTTAATTTTTAAATAATTTCTTAAGCTGAGTTGGTATGAAGGACTTGACTTCTCTTTGAAAGCAATAACTTTAGAAATTAAACCAGAAACTTATGCAACAGTAGTGAGACAATTACAAATACACAAATGCCTTACCTGGGACTTGAACCCAGAAAACCTTGTACTATAAGCTAGTGTGCAATCCACTGTATTTCGGAGGTCAGATTTGGAGCATCCACTTCGGATTTAATCAGTCAATGTTTCGAATGAGAGGGTTTTACTAACGTAAAATATTTAAAGGACCTTTATTTTGAAAATGAGTGACTAAACCACATAAAAAATGTAAGGTTACATGGCCTACCGTAGCCCTACTTGTATGAAAAATGTTATGGAAATCAGTTGTTTGGTCCTTGAGATATTGCATAAATTAATTTTATTATTTAATGCTATTATAAAAAAATTGCTAGAAAAAGAGACTATATATATAAGATGCTTCTAATGTATACTGTCTACATACAATTTTGGTTGAATTTGGTTAAATTGTTTAATATATATGTCAAACAAAACTAAATGATTTATGAAGCTGCCATTTTGAACAATGTTGTCTGACAAATTTAAATCATGATAGTTTACAGTGGCTTTCTGTAGCATTTATGGTGTGTACAGTTTGGTACAAATTTATTTGGAATGTTCTAGTGTAACATTTGGTGGGAATCGTTTGATTGGTTCTCGAGAAATGGCATAAAACCTCCATAATTTTAATGTGGCAATCTTCATAAATGGAGGACAAAAAAGTAATATAGTAGCAATTTCAATGATTGGATACTGCCAATATACAAAGTTAAGTTAAAATAGATTACGTGGTTTTGTAGATATTGCCCACAAAAATAAAATGATTTTACAGCCGCCAATCTGAAAATAAGTGTGTCCTAATTAAATAGTACATTTATTATTATGGCCTACCACAGTACAACATCTTTGCCAAATTTTGTAAGAATGGGTTCATTGTTTCTCTGAGATACAAGATAAAATCATTATTTTTCATTGGTAGGGCTATCTTACAAAATGGCAGAGAAATTAGGCTCTGCATAGACAAAATTGATGGCTGTAATAGGTACTGCAGCATAAAAAAATAAGTTGGAATTTGTTTAGCTAATAAAATATACTGAGCTAAAATATTAATATAGCCACCACCATTTTTAAAATATGTGCCTGACCTACATAAAACATATCGGTTTATACCACCTGCTGCAGTACTTCTTTGTTTGACAAACTTCGAAGGAATCTGTCAATTGTTTCCTGAGACTTTATTTACTTGTAAGATGCTAATTACAAAATGGCAGACAAAAGATGCTCTATGTAAATACAGTTGACAGTTGTAATATTAACTGCAAGCATACAAAGTTTAGTTGGAATTTATTACATGGTTTCGACGATATAGCATTCTAAGCTAAAAATGGCTATATTGCCGCCATTTTGAAAATAACTGTCTGGCATTCTTTAGACATACCACTTGACATCATCTGCCTCAATACTACTTGTTTGCCAAATTTTATAGGAATTGGACAATTATTTCCCGGGAGGACATAAAAACTTTATTTAATTTGCATGTCGCTATCTTACAAAATAGCAGGCTAAAGATGCTCCATGTAGATACCGTTGATAGATGTAATGCCTACTGCCAGCATACAAAGTTATGTTAGAATTGATTACATAGTTTCAACTATATATAATTCTAAACTAAAATGGCTATATGGCTGCCTTTTTGAAAACAAGTGTCTGACATGCTTAAAACATATCAATTAACATTATCTGTATCAGTACTACTTTTTAGTCAAATTAGGGAGGAATTGGTTAATTATTTACCAAGTTATGACAGATATTAATTTATTTGTATTATGCTATCTTTCAAAATGGCCAACAAAAGGATTATTTTTTATATATATGATGCTTGTAATAGAAACTTTCAGTATCCAAATTTGGTTGATATTGGTTAAATGGTATGGCAGATATACCAAATAAACTTAAAAAATTTGTATGGCCACCATTTTGAAAATAAGTAACTAATCAAGTTAAATCATTTACGTTTACATGTCCTACTTACAGGGGATGGACAAAATAATATGAACACCTGACATACACAATATTAATTAATTAATAAGGCGTTGGGCCACCATTTTCTTTTAGAACAGCTGCAATTCTTCGCGGAATAGATTCGTAGAGTGTCTGAATAGTTTCCAACGGAATGTTGTCCCATTCTTGTACCAAAATATCCACCAATTGCTTCAACGATGTTGCAGATGGAAATCTGCTCCTCACTCTCTGCTCTAAAACTCCCCATAACGGTTCAATTATGTTGAGGTCTGGCCAGGGAAGATGTTTGATGATATTCTGATGGTCCTCAAACCAAGACTGAACCTTTTTGGCTGTGTGTATGGGCGCATTATCATCTTGGAAAATGGCAGTGTTTTGCAGCAATATGCTTGTCATAGTAAGAACTTCATCATTAAGAATGTTGAGATATTCATTCGCAGTAATCCTGCCAGTGATATGAATGAGAGGACCAGCTGAATACCACAATATAGCTGCCCAAATCATAACAGAACCTCCCCCATGCTTGACTGTAGGAAGCAGGCAGTCCGGATCGTAGGCTTCTTTTGGGGTTCTCCATACATAAACCCGGCCGTTTGTAGGAAACAATGTAAACGATGATTAATCGGACCAAACCACATTCTTCCAATCATCAAGTGTCCAGGTTTTATGATCGTGGCACCACTTCTTTCGCAGCTTAGCGTTGGCTTCCGTTATAAAGGGTTTCGCAATTGCAGCCCTTCCATGAATGTTAGCTTTGTGGAGCTCCCGTCGTACTGTTTTTGTCGAAACATTATTACTCAAGTGAGTGTTGAGTTCTGCTGTCACTTTTACCGCTGTAGTTTTATGTTGTCTGGCCGCAATTCTTTTTACTGTTCGTCTGTCTCTGTCAGTTAACTTTGGGTTTCGCCCACTATTCCTCTTCGCCGATGACGTTTTACCACTTTTGTATATGCTGTCATTACCGTGGATACTGTAGCTCGTGAAACGTTAAACAATTCAGCTATTTTCGTCACAGACGCTCCCACTAACCAAGTACAAACGATTTGCCCTCTTTCGAAGTCTGAGAGATCACACATTTCACCGATCGCTTGTTTTAACCGTCGCAGAATAAAGCGTATAATATACACTGAAATATAACCTACAAGACTTGGCACGTAAACTGTGCAATACATATGCGTCACATTATTTACACAGAAGCAGTGTCGCTAAAACATGCAACAACATGTACTATATTGCACTGTGTTCATATTATTTTGTCCATCCCCTGTACATGCCAAATTGGGTGGGAATTGGTACAACAATTTTTGAGATATAATGTAAAAATCTTTATTTTTCAATTAGTTCTATTTTACAAAATGGCAGACCAACAACAATTTACATCTCAAAATGTAATACTTACACAATACTCTGACAGCATACAAATTTGGTTTAAATCGGTTGAATGGTTCCCAAGATATGACATCACCCAAATTTTTAAAATGGTCACCATTTTGAAAGTAAGAACCCAGCACATTTGAAAACTATAAAAGTCAGGTGTCTTTACTATGTATTATATGTGTACCAATTTTGGTAAAATTCGGTTGAAGCGTTCAAAAAAAAAAAGGGGGGGGGACACAGACACAGGCAGGAAAGTGATCTTATAAGCTTTTTGTTTCCTGTGGAAAGTAGGCTAAAAATTACAGCCAGGAAAACGTTACTTTTTTGATTTGAAGCATAAAATCACTGCTAAGAGCTGGAATTACTTTGAGTAGAAAATATTTGGTGTTTAGTTCAAAAAGAAAATATATTAATTGATAATGTGAAAAAAAAAAATTTGCAAGTACCACATAAAAGTTAAAAAAAAAAAACAAATCTATAGCAAATATTAGTAAAGCTGCAGTACTTCCGTAAATTAATTTTTTATACTACAAGAAATCAAACAAACTTATGTTCATAAAACCAACAGTTAGAGAAAATCCTCTCTGCACACTACTCTACTGTATTCCTGAACTGAAGTACCAACAAATATACTTACATCTTTATTGTCACACGCCACCATGTCCCCATAGGACACCTGATTGCAGACGCAGTATCTGGGTTCATTAGGATCATATGTCCAATCTGAATTGTCTGCATTTGGGTCGAAGTTGGCATCCATCATTGCAGAGCCAGCAGCATTACTTGCAGCAGCAGACATGGCAGTATGCTCCTGCTGCAGTTGTATGGACTGAATTGCAGAAGACTGCATTTGTGGCGCATGCAAAGTGCCACTCATATTTATGACTGCAGTTGCTTTCCTAGTCAACACAAGTTACATGCTTTGAGTCAATAACACTACAAAAAGAAGTATTTCCATATAAGCAACAACATTAATAAAAAAAATTGAGTCCTGATCACATAAAATGAGTTCAGCGGAAAAAAGTAAATGTCATGAAATAACAAAAAAACTGTATTCTACAGTTCTAGATTTAAAATTAATCATTCATGAAATTAATTGATACACTAAGGGATTTCATAAATTATTTTATGCAAAATTTGTATTTGTGTTATATATAGGTTAAGAGTGTTTGCATTCCTGCATGGACAGTGGAAGGACCAGACTGGAGTGATGGCAACTTGTTGAGAGATGTTTTGATATAAGGGAAAAAGTACGGTAATACGTTAATAAAGGTAAAGACTGTACAGTGGCGACGAGGATGGGATGTGCACATTTAAGGTGCAAATATGTCAGTTTTCAAGGCCGAAACGTTTGTGCCAAGTGACAACTTGTGCGTGTCATATTTGGAGAGATTGGAACAGTTGTTTATTGCAAATGGTGTTGGAGATACAGAAAGTGAACAGGCAAAACAAAGAGCAATTCTGACTTCATCTATAGGAAAAGAAACCTATGAAGTGCTTCGCAGTTTGTTGGCCCCAAAGAAACCTCAAGAACGAAGTTATGCGGAGTTGGTAGAAATTTTGATGAACGATTTTGCGCCTATGCCTTCAGTCATAGCTGAACGCCATTTTTTCCATAAATGTGTGCAGCAGGACAATGAAACAGTTGCAGAGTTTGTTGTTGCACTGAGGAAACTCACTCATTTTTGCAATTTTGGCTCGTTCCTTGATAATGCCTTGCACGGGATCAGTTTGTCATTGGTTTACGGAATAAAGACATAAACTCATTGATTAAACCTAGAGGATGAGAATTTAACCCTTGAAAGCTGCAACAGGAAATGTAGGCCAAAAAAACCTCAAGTGTAGAGAAAGTAAATGCTACACAAGAAATCCATGTAATTAAAATGTGTGGCAAAGGTAACACGGAAAAATGTGCGGGGTAGTTACAAAGGTAATGCAGGATGCAAGTTTCAAGTGCGGGAAAATAAACCAGTTGGAGCTTACACAACCTGATGCACGTGCTGCAGTAAGGATGGACATGTACAACAGGACTGTCATTTTCAAACTTACCGATGCCACAATTACAACCATCCTGAACATCTAAAGAATATTTGCCCAAACTTAAGTGCTGGAAGACAGGGTGGGGCAGTTTTCCCCAATTACGTTTTAAGTGACAACATAGAAGTAGCACGTGAAAAAGAGTTTGCAGCATTTTATCAGTTAATGAGTACCGGCAAGAAACTGTGGGTGTTACCAGTGTACATAGGGAATAAAAAACTGGTCATGGAAAATTATAGTGGAGCAGCCATATTGGCAGTTTCCAAGGTAACCTATAAGAACCGTTACAAAATTACCCACTAGAAAAAACAACATTCTGCCTGAAGTTCTATACTAGTGACTTTATTACCCTGTGTGATGTAATTGAAGTCCCTGTCAAGTACAAAAATGAAAAGAAAGACCTGAAGTTGAAGTTATATGTCATTCCAAATGGGAGAGCCTCCCTTACTGGGAAGAGACTGGTATCAAGCGCTGAACTTACCAATGCCATGCTTAATGTTGTTGGTCTTACTCAGACACCTATTCCAGAAACATCAGTGTCAACTGATGTCAATAATTTAATACAAAAGTTTCCCTCCCTTTTTGATGGTGGTTGGGAAAATTTTCAGGAGCTAAGATTACATTACACTTGGAAGGCAGAGTGGCTCCAACGTTCTTTGCTCCTCTGCCACTTCCTTTTGCTCTCAGAAGCAAGGTAGATGTGGAGCTAGACAGACTGTTAAGTCTAGGGATTTTGTATCCAGTGGATTTCAGTGCCTGGGCGACCCCAATAGTGCCAGTAACAAAAAGTGACAAGTGTTTGCATCTGCGCAGATTTTAAGATTACTGTAAATTCCCACTTTGTAGTTCAGCACTACCCGCTGCCACGTGTTGAAGACTCATTTTCTAAACTGAAGGGAGGTATGAAATTTTCAACCATTGACCTGTCATAAGCCTTTCAGCAGCTGCAGTTGGATCTAGCCTCTCAAGAGTTGTGCACTATAAATACGCACAGGTGTCTTTTTCGCTATTTTCCAATGGACTATGGAGCAAGTTCTACAGGGCCTCGAGGGAGTAGTGTACTTTCAGGATGACATCCTTGTAACAGGTGCGTCCAAGGAGGAACGCTGGAACGTGAGGAAACTGTTGCAGTGGCTCAGCGATTGTGGCTGGCTCAGCGATTGTGACTTTAAAGTGAATAAGCAGAAATTTAAGTTTTTTTTCAAAAAATTGTTTAGTTTTTAGGGCATACGGTCAACAGCGAAGGTTTGCATACTTGTGAGGACAAAGTGCAAGCTATAGTAGATGCCCCAGTACCATCAGATGTTAACACAGTTGAGAGCTTGATTGGGACTTGTCAACTATAATGCCAAGATTCTGCCCAACTTGTCGACTATATTAGTATCTTTACATAAAATGTTGAAAAAAGAGTGTGCATGGTACTGGTCTAAGGACTGTGACAAAACTTTTGTTGAAATTAAGCAGTTGATGTCTTCTCAAAGGGTAGCGGCATATCATGTTACAGCTCTGCCTGTTAAGTTAGCGTGTAATGCTTCACCTTATGGAGTAGGTATCATCATTAGTCATGTCTTCTCAGATGGAACAGAGAAACCTATTGCCTTTGAATCTATCTCATTGTTAGTGGCTGGAAAGAAATATTCCCATTTAGATAGAGAGGCCTTGGAAATTGAGTTTGGGGTCAAACATTTTTTTCAATATTTGTATAGGAGAAAGTTTTTGTTAGTGACTGATCATCAGCCATTGGTGCACATCTTTGGTAAACATACCGGTATTCCCCAGCTAGCTGCTACAGACTACAATGATGGGCAGTTATATTACAAGGGTTAGATTATGTTGTAAAGTATGTTAAAGGTAATAACAATGGGAATGCTGATGGTCTCTCTCGGCTGCCATTTCCTGTAGTGTAACCGGCTGAACAGTTCTCTTATTTACATGTAGAGGCTGCAGAGTTCTTGCCAGTCACCAAGGGACATAAGGCTGGCTACAGAAAGGGATGTCCTCTTCAAAAAATTAACTCAATATGTTCGTAATTGCTGGTCGCGGGAAGTCGAGGAAGCACTTAAACCCTTTCATTCCAGGCGTAATGAGCTTGCTACTGAGCAAGGATACTTGTGGGGACACAGAGTTGTTATACCAATCAGTTTCCAGGATAGAGTCTTACAGGAGTTGCACACAAGTCGTTTTGGGATTTACAAAATGAAGTCTTTAGCACTTTTACATGTGTGGTGGCCAAAGATTCACATAGATTTGGATATGGTCGTTTAACATTGTGAGGCCTGCTTGCGTGGGAAATCAATGCTAGAAAAGTTAACTCTGTTACCATGGACGTGACCTTGCAGACCATGGCAGCAGGTACATGTTGATATTGCAGGCCCATTCCATGGGAAGTATTTCCTGGTACTGGTGGACATTTTCTCCAAGTAGCCGGAAATGTCTGAGATACCAAATATTAAATCAGAAGCAGTCCTGGATAGGCTACGTGTTTGGTTCTGAACACCTGGTGTCTGATAATGGAACACATACGTTTTCACCTCCTTACCACCCATCTACAAATGGGCTTGCAGAAAATATAGTTAAGACATTGAAAATCAAGATTAGAGCTCTTCATCAGTCCAGTGTACCCCTCAAACTTGCCTTGCCCAGGTTTCTCATGACCTATCGTGTAATGCCTCGCTCAGTTACTGGAGAAACCCCAAGTGATCTCATGTTTGGTAGTATAATTCGAAACAGGTTGTCTATACTTATGCCATGACAGTGAAAGTGACGTGGGCATTGTCAATGTGTCGCAGTCTGCCCTTCAATGGCCGGCAAGCAGCGGCAACCCGCATCTGGAGAAATTGTTGCAAAAGGGGTAGGGAGGGTTGATGTGGATGCAGTCTGAGGTGTCCTTGGGTGCCACTAAGAGTCATCTCAAGGCGTGTAGGGTTCAGGGCAGTTCCCTCTTTTGCAACTACAGTGAATTCAAAATGCACAAGGCTCAGGAGGTTGAGCACAGCGTCGGAGGACCTACTTACATTTTATATGCCCTGTTGTTGGCCATGGGGTATGCCAGCTCCTCAGGGCCGAGATGCGGCTGGCTTAGCTATGTAGTTGCAAAATGGTCTTCACTGTAATAGCGCGCCTTGCGAAACAGAGTAGCTGGCAGCTTGCTGATCGCCTACCACACTATCACACCTTACCGGAGTTGGCCCGATCCATTAAAACGTCAAGAGAAAGTTTTCCGCGGTCCGCCAGATACACGGGTTCGGCCGAGACTCCCTGACCAGCACGGCCGCCGTGGAGACATCCCCGCTTGGAGAGTTGAAGTGACATTGAACGAACACTACATGTTGTGCGTCCACATGTTGGGATTGAACTCGGGGGTAGGGTACAATGTCAAATACTTCCCCCTGGGAAGCCCAATACTGACCCTGGACGCTGGTCTCCTCTCTGCGGGTTGCTTGCTGTGTCCCTTGTCGCCAGAATACCCTGCTGTGGTCAGGTTCAGCATGCCGTCCTCTCCTCCTCCGTCTGACGTGTCGCTCTGTGCCTCTGCTAGGTAGCAGTTTGTTTGGCATTGAAGGGGCGGCGCCGCCGCAGCTGGTAGCGCGGTTCGCCTCTCCCCACCAGGGTGTCCTCTCCCGGGTGCAGGCAGAGTAGAGAGGCCATAGTTGCTAGATCCTGCCGGCGTCCGCGCCCACCCTGTAGGTCTGCCTCGCACATGCTCAGAGCACGCTCTCCGCCATGCCGGGCTCTGGATCCTCGCTCGTGCCCCCGCTTGGCCCTCACGCCGTGGCAGTGCGGCTGCAGCTCGTTCCATGATTGGTGCGCATACCGATACTCATTCTGGGGCTGCCTTAGCCAAGTCGTCCATCAGCTGTGGTCTGGGTGGTGATGCTCGTTCTGGGGCGACCAGGATGTCATCGGACGGCAGCGCGCAGTCCGCTTGTGCTCGTTCCGGGCCCGCTACGGAAAGCTGGGCTCTGTTTCCCGTGTATTGACGTGTAATTTCTGGCTTTTGCCCTGAGTCTGGGTGTCTTGTCCAGGAGTGATTGAGGGCAACAATCTGCGTGGCGTTCTGCATCTCCAGCAGGGTCATCGGGGCATCTGTTCCTCTGTCAGTTCAACACTTACTCTAAACATTGCGACGTGTAATGATAGTTCCCGTCCTCATCCTTGGTACAATACCATAGTAGTTGGTGTCTCCTCCTCAGGTTCAATCATTTGCAGTCTTTGCGGTAGGTTGTGCACGCCCTGCACTGTAGGGGAGGACAGTCAGTCCCGGCACATTCCAGTTCTGTCTGCGGCGCATCCGGTGGTCGTGGTTTGGACTGGCCACGCCGGTTTCTTCCTCCAGCGCCCGATCGTACGGTGTCATGGCGCTCTGCGTCTGCTCGCCGTTCTAGCAGGTGGGCGTTTCCTCTTCCTCACATGGCTGAATATGAGTCCTGCATAGGTGGTCCCTGTGTATCTTGATTAGTCGGCCCCTCCCATCTCTGACCACATATGAGGTCCGCCTATGTTGTTTCCTCATTGTGTACGGAGACACTAGCGTGGTGCCAGTCCAATGCAGAAGTTGCATGTGCCCGCTTACAGGGCGTGGTTACGCACGTATACAGTTTTTCCGGGTTTCAGGCAACTTGGGGTTCGATGAGTAGTCTGTGTAATCCGCGCCTGGTATTTCTCCTGGTTCCTTCATTCCATTTCTAATCAGTCCTCTCGGTCCTGCCGCCTCTGTTCAGGTGTTCGGGGTTCAGGGTCTTCTCTTGGCCACTCTAATTCCCCAGGTCGCTGTAGTATGTGCCCCTGCACCAGGGCAGCCGGCTTATCACCCATGGCAGCATTGATGCGGCATCTCAGGCAGAACAGGACATTGGCAAGATGCACATCGCACTATGTGTGGTCCTCCCCCATGCGGAGGCATAACTGCTGCTTCAGTTCCTGGTTACGCCTCTCCGTGAGGTTTGCCCTGGGGTGGTGGATGGATGTAGTTTGTGGTGTTATCCATAGTGACCAGCGCCACCTCTTCCAGATGTGCCTTGGTTATTGACTGCCATTATCAGTAAGGACTGACTTGGGATCTATCTTGGGAAGAACTCGTCTCGCAGGACTACACACAAGGTAGGAGTGTGGGTGTTTCACATCATGTACGCCTCTGTCCACCAGCTAAATTCGTCAGTGACAACCAATATGAAGTGCTTGCCCCTTGGAGTCTGCGAGTACAGCCCCGTGATGTCTAGTATCAGTGTGTGGAATGGCTCTGTCGGGGTCCTCGGCACCTGCTGTTCGGTTCCGTCCCTTCTTTGTGTCTTTTTAGCTGGCATTCTTGGCATGCACGTATGTACTGGCATGCGTATGTACTGGCATGCATCTGCAGCGAGTCCCAGCCAGTGAAATTGCTCAGCCATGTGCCTCTGTGTCTGCTCTGCCCTTGTATGTCAGGCATGGGCATGGTCATGGGCGTATCTGAACACCCATTCCCTGGTCTCTGGGGGCACATATGTTTGCCATGTCTCCATGCCTGGTGCGCGAGCTTGTAGTGTGCCGTCTAACACGTGGACATTCTCTCGTATCCTGTCCCTGCATTGTGCCTGCAAACAAGCTGTGGTGGGTGACGTCAGCGGTGTGGCTTTGACCCGGCCCATGTGGTTGGCACGAGTGTGGTGGCCAGCTTCGCCACGATCATATTGGCGCACAACTGCGGTGGTTACTCGGGCCCTATGTGTTCAGACATACAACTTGTCCCCCACTGTGTAGCTGTTCTGGCAGGAACTGTTTATGGCAAGAACCATGGTAATGGATGATAGATTACCCAAGGGATATTGGGCAGAAGCAGTCACCACAGCTGTCTACCTTATCAATTGCTCACCGACCAAAGCTGTACAGGATCGGAGACCATATGAAGCCTGGAAGAGAACAGAACCCTACCTAGGTAACCTAAAAAATGTTTGTTGCAGAGCAATGACACAGATGTCAAATTAGAGACGTAAAAAGTGGGACTCAAAATAAAAGGAATTTATTTTTGTTGGTTATTCAGATAATGTTAAGGGGTACCATCTTATTGACGCAACAAACAATAAATCATCAGCAGAGATGTAGTTATTTTTGAAAACCAAAGCATGTCTGCACCTACGACAAACCTTCAGACTAGAAAAGAATTTCATCTTCCAAATAATCAGTTGAATGAAAAATCTCTACAAAGTACCCTAGATAAACCACAAAATGAGGATGAAGCTACTCCATTTTTCGGATTCGAGACTCCAGATGAAGATATTTTGGACAGAAAAAATTCTCGTACAGCTGATGAGAAATCATTTGAAGATCATAAAGTGTGTTAAAACCAGTAATATTGCCAGATTTCATATCTTACTTCACCTCAGGAAACTGTGATGAACCTCTGACTGTGAAAGATAATATAGATGGTCTAAATGCATCCAAGTATCAAGGTACAAATGAGGAAGAAATAAATTCCTTAAAAGTAAATGAAACTTTTGAATGGTCAGAACTTCCACCAGGCAAGAATCCACTACATGCGAAATGGGTCTTCAAAGTAAAAAACTCAGAAAACCATTCAGAAAGTTACAAAGCAAGACTAGTTGTCAAGAGATGTTCTCAAACAGAAGGCATAGATTATTAAGAGACCTTCTCACCTGTTATAAAATACCTGCCACTAAAATATTTGATTGCACTAACAGTGAAAGATGATCTGAAAATATCTCATATTGATGTCACTATTGCATAACAATTTGGGAACCTGAATAAAAAATTTATGTTATTCCACCTTCAGAAACGAAGTCAGAACACCAGGGCAACAAATCAGGTTGGAGACTCAAGAAGACCATATACGGACTTCAAGAAAGTGAGCGTTGTTGGAACAGTAAATTGCATGTAGTTCTCATTAGGCTACAGCTAACTCAGACATGTTCTGACCTCTGTATATACTTCCAAAGAAATGGCAACGACAGAATCATTACTGTAGTGTGTGTTGATGACCTGATAATTTTTACCAATAAGGATGAACTAAGTCGCACAGTGAAGGAAGTGCCAGGATCAAAATTTTGTATCAAGGACCTTAGAAAGGTGGGCTACTACCCGGAAATGCACATTAATCAAGATTCAAGTAATGGAACTCTCTGCATCGACCAGTCTACCTACATTGAGGAAATGCTAAAAAAATAACACATGGGCAAGTGCAAACTGGTTTCCACGCCGATGGTGCCACAAGTAAACCTGCTGCCATTGCCAGAGGGTAAACACCTTCCACGAGATGTGCTGTATCAAGAAGCTGTTGGACGTCTTCTCTACTTCAGCCAGATAAGTAGGCCTGACAATTTCTTTGCAGCCAGCACTAAGTAGATTCAACAAAAATCCTAAAACTAAACACTGGTTGGCAGTGAAGCAGAATTTCAGTTATGTAAAGTGAAGTGTATACCAAAGATTACAGTTCTCTAAAAATGGGAATGAGCAACTAGAATGCTCTAGTGATGCAGACTGGAGTACCGAGACAAATAATAGGCCCTCTGTTACAGGGAGTTGTTTCAAGCTGATGGGTGGGCTGATTTCTTTGTACAGTAAGAAGCAAACAACAGCAGCATTATCCACATTAGAGTCAGAATACAATGCCTTGTCCTTTACAATACAAGAAACCCTTTGGTTAAGGTCACTTATATGAGAAATTGATCCATAGACCTTTGGTAAACCAACCATAATTTTTTGTGATAATCTTGGTGCTGTACACATAGCAAAAAACAACATTACCGGCCAAAGGTCTAAGCACATAGACATAAAACATAATTTTCTGCAATCACATGTTGAGAGTAAGACTTGCTATCTAGTACAAGCCAACTGAGGAAATGCTGTCACATCTGTCAACAAAGCCTTTTATTTAGTTCAACCATGAAAAGTTCACTGCTTTGTTTGACTTATTGGAATATACTTAAATTTCTCTGGGATGTAATTTTTTTTGTTCTGTAAGTTTTTTTAGTTTCACATGTGCTTAATATAACTCATTCAGTACTGTATTTTTAATTGTGTTGTACAGGTATGTCTAATATTTTGCTTCATATCATTTTTTATGAATTAATGCTTGTTGGCTGGGTGGTGTTGGGTTAAAGGAAGTTTTGAGGGGCGGTGAAAAAAATTGTTAGGTGGTTTGTGGATTTGGATACCCAACTAGGCGCCAGACACCGTCGGCAGGCGGTGCCAACTGTTGCTGCTGGTGATGATCTCAGGGTACAGCGGGTAATTCGCTCGGACGTACGCAGTCCCTCCGTGAAATGTTGTAAGAGCCCCTCGCTCGTGATACTTACATGGAAATTACTGTGGGCCAATTCACGCTGACCCACATACCTTAAACTGTAAAAGCTCTGAGTTGAGCATACTGGCTGTTAAGTCATTTACGTGAAACTGAGTGAAGGCGAGTTATAGGGGACCCGTACCCAGAAACACCCGATGGCAGTGCTCGAAATAAAAGATACAAAGTCTGAAAACTTGCATGTAATTACTCTTGCACAGAAACACTTACATCACTCTAGGTGAATACTTTATACAGACTCTGGCCTACAGCCTGCCAAATAGGCAAAACTGCGAAAAATACACATGTGTGCATAAGAGTGAATTATTGGTGCATTAAGTTTCCCTGGGCGATGCTATTCCCGGGGAAAAAGGGGTGGCGTCTCCGGGTGCAGAAAGAACAGATTTCGGTACGTTATATTAGACTATTGCAGATAAAGGTGATTGGCACGAAAACGTGAAGACGCCCGGAGCACGATGCGGCGCGTTCCGACCCCTTGACACACTTGAGAGTGACTGACTCTGACGAGCACGTACGGTGTGAACTATGGCGGCACGCGGCTCGCCCTGTGCTACTTTCTGCTTGCCTATAACTTGCAACAATTAAAAGGACACATACACTTGCATGATAAATTAACAAAATACACACATAAATATTCCCTGAATAAAAACAGTTACAATCTACACTCAGATGGCATGAAATAAGGGTGAAACAACTGAGGTGAAAAATATGTGAATTTGAGAATTACAAAATAAAACCCCTGAAATGCTAGTAGGGGCATCTCTGAACGTTTACACTCTTAGTGTCTCTTTCTTTACTTTCAAATACTTGCTTTGAAATTGCCCTACAAATTATATATGCTGGATCTGCCATTATGCACCATCAATTGTCAGTGGGAAGGGGAGATGCAGTTGTGCTGCACTGCTCTGCACTTTCACACACATGCACTGCACTTGTGTCTGCACTCGTGGTGCGCTGCAGCTACACTAGTGCGGTTTATGCCGTGGACGCACGGCATGGCAAACTGTCTGGAGGATAGGATGCTGTCCTGCAGGAGTATGTATGTATTATTTTATGGCACCTTCACAGTGTAATATATAGAAGTATGTAAGGAACAGTAACAAAACAGAATGCTCCTTACAAAGAAATGTTTGCTCAAGGGGGAGTGTTGGAAGTGTGAACATAGTATGATCAGATCAATATGTGTGTCAGAATTTGCTATGTTGTATGTGCATTGTTCTATGATACTTCTTGTTCTGTTTTTTTTTAGTTGCTCTGATGTAGCCTGTGATTTTAAGCATAGATAAAGTTATTTATTATCAAGTTGAATTGGTGTTAATCATTTATGACTACCAACAGACAACACCAGTTTGCTTGCCCGTCATGGTAACATATAGTTATTGAAATAAATTGCCTATGTAATTGTAAATGAATAATCATGTCGATATCTAAAATATTTAGGCTGCAATCACATGGGACAAAGAACTAATTAACTTCAAACACGTTCAGCATAGCATATGGTTGATGTGAACCAGGCATCCACGTGTGCTCTCGTGACCACTTGCACCTCCGCAGTCACTTACACCATCTAGCCAACATCGGGCCGAGACGAACCCCCGGCCACGAGCACGATAAAATGTGCCGGCGAGAATGGAACACACCTGCCTTGTCATCATGTACTATGTGACTCAAGTGACTGTTTTGCTTTATTCGCTTAAAGAAGTAACTCTTGGGGGCGAATAAGAAGCGGTCCAACACATTGTCCCCAGAATGCCATAGCCGTCAGGCGCCATCCATTGGAGGGAATGTCGAGGCAGCTCGCGCCCCGATGCCCAACATCTTCCCCAGTGACATGACATGAACCACCCTACTGGCCAGGAATCTAGTGCTATGGGACTCCAAGTGAAGTGAAATAGTGGGCAATAAATCCCAAGTGCATTGAAAGTGCTACGAACCCCATATATATTAAATTCAGTGTCAATTATTTATTAAAAATAAAATCCGGCAAGGCTACACACATCCCTTTTCAGGAATACACTTGGACTTGCCTATCGGTGAAGTCTACGGGAAGTGGTATGGCTATTTTTCACACACATATTTTATTGATTTCAACTATTTCTTTTATTCAAGTGTATTAAAGTAAATATGTCATCTCCTTTTCAGCAGACTGCCTAGCATGGCCTTATTTCTTTGTAATTAAATTATTTAATGCGACGACATACACCATGATGTCACATTCACGAACATAATTAACATTTAATTAGAGTCGGGTATGTAACCAATATGTATTTCTGTCATGTAATTTTATTGTGTAACATTTGTTTAGTCATAAGAGGGTTCAGTGTATTTTTCACACATTTTTGGTGCCGGCTTCAGCTACCTTTAACAGAAGCAGACGCCATGATGTTCAGTCTAAAACTAGCTCTCGGACCGGCCGGCAGTATGGGAGTCTTGCTCCACGCAGACATTCTCGGCACTGGCATACTTTGCTGCAACCACTTCATTTCAATAGTTGAGTAGTTTACCGGAACCTTTTTCCTTCTTTTCGTGCCGAGGGGTCGACCATCTGCCCCTTGCAATATTTATCCAGAGCTTAACGTGTCACGCATATATTTCAACTTAATCATCCATGATCTACGCCTTTTTTCTCTACATTGGTTACCGGCAGACCGAGTGCCGGATCTGCATAATTTTGGTATGTGTTAGCATAAGGGCACATGCACAACCAAGAACCAAGTAAACGTTTTCAGCCCATGCTGGCATTTTATTTGTTTTAACCCCCTCTGAGTATTTAGGGTGCTATACCCTCACCAACTTAATATTGAAAACACACTAGGCATATTGGATTATGTGCACCATCTACATCTACCAGCACTGCAGACCTGCAGAGGATTCCAGGGACCCACGGGTCATCGACCGCAGACCCTCAATTAACTCATGCTCACTGAGTTATAGCGCTGGGCAAATTCATCAGTGCACCCGTTAATCTGGTAAGCAAGGTAATGTAGGGACTCTCATCATCACCTCTGGAACCCCCTCATGTCATGGTAACACTGACTCCGGACTTGTTCTGGTTGCAGTCACTTCTTGTTCAAAGTAAACTGGTTGTGTAAGTGCATTGGAATGACTTTTCTTCTATGTTGCACTCTCATTGGCTGTTATGAATAAAATAAACTGTGTTTTTTAAATAGCTGAAATTCACAAGACTTTTGTATTTGTTGAAATAAATAATCAGCCAGGTCAAAAAAAATATATTTGCTACAGTGTTAAATTTAATAAATAAAGTAAGTTATATTAAAATTAATAAAATATTCAACATTAATGAGTGGTGTGATTATAATAATTATTAGAGCATGTTTACTAGGTTAGGATTTTCTTTTTTTACATTCAGTTATTAAGGTGTAAACACTGAAACTAGTTCAATTTGCAAACATGTTCAAACATGGCTGCAAAATGAATTTACAATAAACACATTTGACCACTCATGTGACTGTGGCCTTAATTATTAAACATGATAAATATTGTACTTTACTTACAAATGAAGAAAAAAACAATATGGTGCACAGTATGACCAACACTTATCACAAATACTTGGTTAACTAGAGTCATGGTGAGGAGGAAGGGCACAGTAAATAAAAATCACAGTTAGCCTAAAAATATATCTAATATGCGTATATCAAAATGCAAAAATTGCATCTAAACTCTCTTAGTTAACTTTGTGCACCAAGTCATATTTGTAAATCTAACAGAAAAATTAGACATTTCAATGATAAAATATAAATTTTTCTTAATAGAGTGATGCATTCTGAGAAAAATGATACCATATGTGTGTGTAAAGAACCACCGAGTTAAAATTAACAAAAACCCAGACTGTGGTACCCCTCACAGGCAGAATACAGTATGCAATTGAGTCTTGTGTTTACCTTTCCCATAGAGAAATCAGGCTTTTACACCAATGAAATGCTAATATTTTAAAAGGTTGAGATCATCACTTCAACATTATACTCCAGGTCTCCAGCAGTATGTTTACAGATAATACAAAAAACAATAAAAAAAAACAGCAGCACAGTATAACTGAAAATTAAATGCCAGGACCATTTTGAAACATAATGTCATGGGAAAATAAGACATGTATTGATGAAATGAAAGTTTATTTTATTTCATAAACACATTGTGATTAAAAGCAGTAAACACCACCTGGTTCAGAACACCATTGAAAATAAGCAGCTGCAATGGATACTGATTAACATCACACAATAATAGAATAAAAATTAAACTATCCATACAAATGGGGTGCCGCTATACTGGGTTTTACATTACCACTGCTATTAGCATGTTAATTATGGGTGTTAGACTATTGGTTCCTTGATGAAATATGCTCCATTTGTACTAATCTACCCCAATCTGGTGTTTATCATCACTTGTTTGTGAACACCTGGTATAATAAAATTGTTGTCAACATATGATATTTATCTGCAAAATGGTTGCCCTTGCACAAGGATTACATCTGTATTTTCAGGATTAAATTTCTTCATTTTTTTCATTACAAGGTTTGCCTTTGCATTATGGTTATACCATTTGAATATTTTTGTAAATATCCATTTTAATCTTTTTGATAACATACAAAGATTACAAAATTATGGAAATTTAAATTATTTTCTCCAAGTACTGTGTCTTAGGGTGTAAGTAATACACAGCATTTGCATCCTATCTTCTATCACTTCATCTTCCTTGCCCCCTCTCTTTTTCCCACCCAGTCAAACTCTACTACGGATACAAGCAGAAGAGGGGGAGTGGCCAAGGAAGAGCAGTGCTAGAAAAGTCTAATGTCATACATTATAGTGTACTTTTCATGGGGCAAAGATTGTAAAGTTTCCTGAACAATTTTTTTTTCAATGAATGCCTGAATTGTAGAACAATGGTTGTGCTGAAAAAAATTCTTCCAGTGTACAGTGGAATACATGAGCTGAAAAACGTGTGTATATAATCATTTATATCATCCACAAACACATTAAATAAACATGTAATGACCATGATGCTATGTTCTTAGTTTCCTCTGTTTAGAATTCCTCACTCCCTTACCTCACATTACTAGAATGCTTAACGCCTTTTCCTTCCCCTCCTGTCATATTTCACTGCTGTTCTGCTATAAAAAAAAAGGCAGATAATGAGCGAAAAGGGAAACAGAGACAACCAAACCAAGCCACCCTCAAACTGTTTATTTTTAGAACTTCCC
Source organism: Clitarchus hookeri (assembly GCA_002778355.1). Classification (NCBI taxonomy): domain Eukaryota; kingdom Metazoa; phylum Arthropoda; class Insecta; order Phasmatodea; family Phasmatidae; genus Clitarchus; species Clitarchus hookeri. The sequence goes on along the minus strand of NQII01000081.1, from coordinate 1,429,940 downwards.
CCCCCCAGCCCCTTGCCAAAAACCAAATGACAGACCTGGGGGCGGGCAGCCAGCCAGCAGCGAGTGATAGTTATCAACAACTGGCTGGCAGGCACAAGGTATTAAATTTAAATGCTGTATTGGCATTTAAAATGTTAAATCATTTTTAATATCAGACAAAAATTTAAAATTTATTGCACATTTTAAATGATCCAACCTGCACTAAATGCATCAACTGGTAACCATCCCTGAAACTCTTTTCTTCTAATACAGCTTTCAGAAACTACCCCTTTCCTTCTTTCCCTCTAATAGTGTTGCATAATGGGACTGCCAAATGCGAGTGCGGTTCACAAGGACATATTTGTAATACTGTCATTGATACAAAGAAAATGTTACTAAGATTATTGTATTTAGATCCATACAGAAAAAAACTGTTTGTAGAAATAAAGCATGGCTCGATTAAGCTGCAAGCCAGTTGATCTGCCACTGGAAAATCAAGAGTTGACCACATTACTTCTTCTACAAATAAATATATTATGGACTTTTTGATGTTCTTGCCAAACAGTAATGATACCTAAACTGGCTAGCACCAGTCTACAAAATACAAAAAAATGAGTACTTAACCTAATACATATAATACAAATGACAAAAATAAACAATTAAAAAATTTGTAATGTACTGCAGCATTTTTTAATGTCTTCTTGTTGCCTGCTGACTTTTCTAAAAGTCTTCAAAAACTCTTGAACAACATCACTAGCTGGCATGCTTAGGAGCACGTTCGTGTACTTAGTCTCTGCTTCCTTTATTAGTGATGTGTGGGTGCGCAAGATACTATATAACTTAAGCAGGAATAGCTCATCCTGATCTAGCCTAGGCAGGTCTCTCCCCCTCTCGGTTTGCTTGCTGGCATTGTAGACAATCTATCTGAACAAAGGCCAGCAACTCTTCCCTTAGGGGCTAAGTTACTGTCATGTCTGCCCATCCAGAGAGTTTGATATCTGTAAGGGCATGTCTTAAGCACCATAGCAATAAATTCTTCTTTGTTGATAGAAGGGGTTAAATCACTAGATTTCTTGTAAATATCCGACAGGCGAAATTAGAGGCTCTTTTCAGAAATGCTCCAGAAATCTGTGTTGGAACCACGTGTACGCACTTGTACTGTGCCTCACTGCCTCCCACCAGAAGCAGGCTGTTTAACATAGCCATAAATTCAAACAACGGAGCATATCTCCATCTGGCAGTTTAAACAATTTAGCATACTACTCTAACTATATTAAAATGGTTCTCACGTACTTTACCTTCAAAACTAGGTAGCTGTTCAGCCCAAAGCTTAGATGAATGAAGTAACGTGTTCATTTCTGGTGTTGACTAACTGGTTGAGTTTCCTAAAATACCAGCACCTTGATGTGGGGAATTTAGTTGTGAAGCCATGGCACTGCCAGACTGTAATTCTTCTCTAAAATCTGCATTCGTAGATAACTGTTTTGCATGCTGGTTACTACTTGGCCAGCTTTTCCACCTTTTCTCTTACTTAAGAGATGTTGTCTCTTATCCTGGCTCGCACAGCATGTGCTGCTTTTTTTCTGTTAGTCCAATGCACTGTTTTACATGACGGGTGATACCCTGTTCCACCTTGCTAACTTGCATTGGGCATTGCTCTTTGACGAGTTCCAATTTTCCCCAAGTAGCTTCTATTTGATTCCTAATTGTTGCTATTTCGGATTGAACATGGTCCACTATTATAGTCAGGCAGGTTATGCCATGTGATTTGCTGCTGATTTGTTCTCTATTCTCCCTAGACCCTTCTTGCAATTTTTGTGTAAATCCCTGCATTTGCTCTTACATCATAAGTGCAAATTGCTGCATAAAACCATGAGTTATAGTTTCAGTGCTAGTGGGGGCTCTCTTAGAAGTGGAGGTCAGTACAGGCTCAGTAAGTGTGTTTATTACCTTTGGCTGGGTCACTTCTGTGCTGGTATTTGCTGTGGTCTGCTCCCCTGCAATGCTAGTTTCCTGTGTCAGATCATCCATTTCTGTGATATATTCTTAAGTCTGTAATTGTTTGGCATAGTGTGCCTCAAGTTGTGTGTACACTGTTGCCTACTCATAGACCTTTAAGTGTACTTTAGCACACATGCACAGAACTGATTTCCGTTCATTGACCCCACTTTGCAGCAACAAGTTTTAATTGTATGTAACGCTAACATACCCACACACCAATCGCTAACCCAGGCCAACAGTCTAACTCATCTGTCTAGGATCTAGGATAGGATACACTGGTAATTTATGAAATACTAGCAAATGTGATAGCTTATTAAATGTTTATAAGACATTTTGAAAAATTCTGAGAGCTCAAAACAAAATTTAAATTCTTGGCGTTTTGCCAGTAGGGTTAACAGGTGACAACTTACCAAATACAGTAACCAAATTTCAACTTTAAAAAGGTTTGCACAGATGTACGTCTTATCCGGTGTAAGAACTCTAAACCTAAAGTTGTGAAGGTTTTTTCAACCATGTCGGTTACAAATGTTGCCTCTTATAGTTTCACATTGCATGTGGAAAAATATTTAACGTAACTTCCATTTTCTCACTTTATAAGGAAATTTCACAGTCTCACACACACATACACACACACACACATACATATATATATATATATATATATATATACACACACACACACACACACACACACACACACTAGCTGTTGTACCCGCAGCTCTGCTCGCGTGGACAACAGAATTATTGTTTAGGTTTTTTTTAAAATAAAGTCCATGCTTTTTATACTTTCTCCTGACAATGTGTCTGCACTTGCTTTTCAATTTCAATGAGTGCAAGGTGAAAAACTTTGTCATTGAATGTTGCTCGCATGTTTATAGTAACAAGCTTATAGGTAGAAATAACTGCATTTGTTTGTAGACAGACACTGATCATAAACACAGAACAGATCACTAACAATGTCATTTTTTGGTGCTAGAATCACTTTTTTACTTACTTTGTAGATCTGGGTAAATGCTAGCAATCAGTTCCGTATCACTTTGCACCACATTACTAAAATCCCCTAAAATCCCCCGTTAGTGACACACAGCCCTCAGCATCTGTTTCTAACTGCCCATCTCCAATTTTTAATACTGTATCAGCATAATGTCCTATATCAATGTCATTGTAGAGGTGCACTCTCATATTTGTCGTCAAGCTGAATTTCTTGACATTTGCCCATAAGCTTGACGACTTGAGACAGGCTTTGATTTAATCTGCAGGTGTGCCCCTCTGAATCACCGGTAGAGTTTGGCGGAAGTCACCAGCCAGTAATACAACCATTCCTCCCATACTGTCTGTATTGTTTCATATATCCTGTAGAGTTCGGTTTAGGGCATCTATCGCTTTTTTGAGTGAAATTGTGCTTTCGTCCCACACTAACAACTTACACTAACGCAGCATTGTACCCAGAGTGCTATTTTTACTAAAAAAATTTTCTTGAGATAATGAGATATTTTTTCGGGATAAAAAGTAGCCTATGTCACTTCCCAGCCCTCTAACTATCTCTGTACAAAAAATCACGTCAATCTGTTGCTCCGTTGCGACATGAAAGAAGGACAAACAAACAAACAAACAAACACACTTTCGCATTTATAGTATTAGTTAAGATGGCATATATGTGGGTTGCATGTGTACATAAGTGTGTGTGTATGTATGTGTAAGTGTGACTGCTCACACCTAAGCAAAGAAGAATCTCAATGATGTAAAATATTTTGTCAACCATTTCGAAAATTTGTCAAACTCATTGAGGTAAGATAGGTGAAAGCTAACACACATGAACAAACACCATTAATATTTATGTGCTGTGAAAACATCTGGCTGATTGGAGCACACAGTTCAGGAACAAAATAATTCAAAATACACATTGCAATAGCACTTGACCTTCAGCAGGAGCGAGAGAAGGAATGTGTGAAGGTAACGCAAGTAACTCTACAGTGGCAGCATCTACAAAGACCAGCTGCCGTGTGCCGCTGTCATAAGCCTTTTTGCTGCTCGCACTCTCCTGATCTTAGGCAGACTAAATTTCTGTGTTTATTTGAAGGAATTTTCTGGTTCATCATCCTTGCCTCTCTCAGCAAGACTCGAGGTGTGGGGAATGTTCCAGATCTTGGCTGCCGAGATTATTTAAGCTTGACGGGCCTCCAAGCCAGCAGTTTATAAGAGTCGGGAATTTGTGCAATTGTGTGACCTCAAGCAATAGACAGCGAGTCAGAAGAGAAATGAGTGGTGAACGAAGTGACCAGCGTGAGTAATAACTGAGACTATGAGCATTGGTGCAGTGAAGAGAGCGACTGGCAAATAGGACTTTTGAACTGGATGCATAAGTACAGGATATTTCAAATGATGCAACAGACACACTGAACATGTGTTAATAATGAGTGTGAATTAAGTGATTATAATCAAAATAGAGACATTGAGAAGGACTTTAATTAGAATTGAGATAAACATGAAATATTTCACTCACTGAGAATAAAAACAGTACTAGTGGAGGCATATTTTAATTTCGTAAATAATTGCTGTGTGAATAAATTAAAAACCAGTTTCACTTTTTTTATTTTTATCAAGACCTCCATCCCTCACAAACTCAGATATGCCCCTCTGACATCTTGTAACACTGGTGTCAGAAGTGGGATGAAGGCATTTAATTGTAAATTAAGTTAGACAATAGGCAAGTAAGAAGAGCCCTTAAAATAAATTAATTTATTGTAATAGCTGTAGGCCAAAAAATTAAGATTATTTTGTACAACCATCACAGTGAATGTTAACTACAAAAATGTCTGCAGAACTGGAAGCACTTTAAGTATTAATTGTGGGATTTGGTAGTCAATTGAGCGCAAGTTAGCCTTGATAACAAAATTAGTAGCATGACCGAAGTTATAAATACCGAATTAGTAATGTGAAAGAAAGTGTAAATGAAATTGTAAATACCTTGATTAGTAATGTAAATAGCCAGATAAGTAATGTGAGTGAATTAGTAGATATTAAAATTGACTCTGTACATGAAAATGTAGACAGGAAAAGAGACACTGTAAATGAAAATGTAAACAGGAAAATAGAAGGCATTAGCGAGTTAGTGAATACAAGAATTGACTGAGTGGACCAGAAAATAGACAGTGTAAATGAAAGGATGGACAGCATAAATGAAAACATGGACAGTGTAAATGAAATAGTGATCAGTGTAAATGACAGGAAGGACAGTGATAAGGATGAAATGAAAAAGAAAATGAGTGCATTTGATAAGGAATGGCAAGAACTTCTTCAACAACGGAATTCCACTACCACAACATCTGCAGCTGAGAAAAGTGGGGAAGCAGTGAAAGTTATAACCAATGCCACAACCTCTGAGGATAGCCAGCAGCTCTGCAGAATTGGGGTTGCAAAGTAAGGAGTGAGGAAGGGGTCTTACTTAAGCCCACCCGACTTCTTGATAGGAGTACCAACACCAGTTTGAAATAGTCGCTGCCCTGAATTGCTGGTCAGCTGAACAGCAGGCTTACTACCTTGCAGCTGTACTGAGACCCTGCACTTAGCATACTACAATCTCTGCCTGAGCAACATCAACTGGAGTACCCCACACTGATGTTGGCCTTGGAGCTACGTTTTGGTGACAGATACCTGCGACAGTCCATCAAGAGAGCGACCAAGAGAGCCACTACAGAAACTAAGGCAAGACATGTGGCTTTCCTATCTATGTCTGGAAGGTGCCTCGAGGAGACGCGCAACATCATTGCAATCAGCTTCTTCATCAATGCCATCGCCGACACAGAGGTACGGCAAGCAGTATGTCTGGCTGCATCCCACAACATGCAGGAAGCTCTGGCTCGAGCATTGGAGGTGGAGTCAGCAAGACAGAGGTCCGCACCCTGCTGTTCTGTACAGGCAGTGATGCTGAATGAAGATGATGAAGACAGAATAGTGAAGACAGGGAAGAAGTTGCAGATGGGAGTGAGGGACATCGCGTCCAGGGTACATCGTCCAGAGCTTCAACGCCCCCCACCCAAATGGCCTGAATGTTGTTCATGTGGACAGCCGGGGCACCCGAGGGCCTACTGCCCACAACAGCAACAGAAGCAACAGCCTGACAATAAGCAGCGAGAGGCAGGTGAGAGTACAACATATTCAGAAAACTTGTAAACACCGATATTAGGGGGTGAAGGTCGGTGACTGCTGGAGGAAAGGCTTCAGTGTTCTTACATGTACATTCGGTGAAACCGGATTTGGATACAATAGTGGTGGAGGGGAACCTAAATGATGTTCCTTGCCAGATGGTCGTCGACACTGGGGCGACCTTAACAGTAGTAAGACCAGACATCCTTGGGCCTTCCCCCCAGCGATCACCCGGCGATAGTATGGAATGATGCTATTTGGCTACAGTAGCAGGTGATACACCAGTTAGAGGTAGGCAAAAAGTGAACTTGAATCTTGGTGACCTTAGCATAGAGCATGATATATAGATAGCAGAAATAGAGGAAGAATGTCTTTTGGAGCTTGATGTACTACATAGGATGGGCTACTGTATCTATACTTGACTTGGTGTGCTACAAGTAGACAGTACAGAGTTGATGGTGTCAACAAGACATGATTTGTTCTCCCCAGTAGTCTGTTGTCAACTCCCTGTGCTATCTACTTCTGGTGAAGTCAAGGAAACTTTGTAAAAGTTTGGGTCTAATTGAGCCAGCAGAGAGGGTTGGCATCCTGCCAAGTAGTGTTGTTATCGCAAGGAATTTGGTCTCTTCTAATTCTGAAATTTTGCCATTTATAATGATANGGGGGGGGGGGTGGAGGAGACTGTGATAGATGTTTGCAAACAGGTCACAAAGGTACTTCCAAATGTTCCAGAAGATTCTAGAGTAAAACAAATATGTCTTCTACCACAAGTACTACTACGTATGCAGATACTTTAGCCTCTTGGCCTTCATACTTTTATATTTTTACGTAGCGCTCTTAGCCAGATGGCCATCCCACACTACGACCACCCAATCGGTGGGGAAGAGGGATCACGTCCTCTCATCGCAGGTGGCCCAGTCGTGCACCTGAGGTAACCAAATTCAAAGCCCCAACCTAATTCACAAGTATGACCAAGTACACCCTTCCACAAGGCCTGAGATCCTCGTACTCATATTACCAAGCATGTGGTCTGGCCGGAGCACTATCTGGACCCCTAATGTCTTGTCAGGACGCTACCGGAGCAGGTGCCTGCTCACAGCTTGGTCTTTCTTTAAGAGGGGGAATCTCTCCAGACCTCCTCCAGCATACAGAGTTAACTACTGCCAGCACGAGTCCAACCTCCATTGATCAGAACACCAGACAGAACCTCTGGTGGGGCCAACCTGATCAGCCCGTGCTCCCACTTATTTGCCATGACACTCGTGGGATTACTTATGTCCGATCGCCAAGCTAGCCACCCACGGGCAGGATAATGCAAAGATACTCTGAAAGTGGATTCCGTCATAATCAAAATCCGGAGGTCCTTCCACCATGGGTTACCCAAGGGGCCCACAGCTCCAGAGTTCTTGTTTTCATCACTGTATGTCGTTACCACCACGCCGCCCATAAGGTAGTCCACCCGCAGACATCAGACACTTGTCCTTTACCATACATAAGAATTTATTCACGCAGGAAATTCCTGTCTTGGGCCCCAACGGCCTGAATGCCAAGTGGTCCAACACCCCGCCAAGTGGTCGGGCCTAGGTACCAACAATCGGGGCCCAAGCCATCATGGCAGACCCCCTTACCAGCCACGAGGAAACTGGTTCCCATAGGGATACGGGCGGCGGAGCCCAATCTGTGGTAACAGGGGTGGCACGAGAAGCCTTGGGTCGCCATGGGTGGAGAGAGGCTATAAGAGACGCATCATCCACCCTTTCTAGAGACGGTGCGGTGAAGGGCTCGGTTACTATAGCATGGTACTGCCACACCACCTCAAACGACCAACACACCTTCCTCCTGCTGGAGTCACCGTCCCCTGATCACAAGTACTGGAGGAACTGCTATTAAGAACAAGAGAAAATTTTAACTGGCATCAGGAGAAGGCTGTCTTTGAATTACTGCAGAGAAATAGAGATGCCTTCTCATGTGGACCAAATTACCTGGACAATACTAATGGTCATGCTAGTCATTTCAAGGTCATTTGGGTCACACTGGAATACATTGATACATGAGACACCAGGCCCATAAAGCAGCCACCATGACGATTGCCACTAGCTTCGCATGAGGCAGTTGAGGGAATTCAGAAGGAAATAAAGGAGTTAGATGTGACCATCACTTAATCCAGGGTCTTCCCCCATTGTTCTTGTTAAGAAGAAAGATGGCTCTCTGGGTTTTGTGTAGATTATCGCCAGTTTAATAATGTAACAAAGAAAGACTTACAATTTCCAAGGATAGACCACATACTGAATAGCCTAACAGGTTCGCAAAGGTTTTCTTGGACATGAAGAGTGGGTTCTGGCAGTGCGAGGTGGCCCCAGAGGACCAAGAGAAGACTACATCTTATGTTTAAGGGAAAGGAACCTAGCAGTACAAAGTTATGCCTTTTGGGGTATGTAATGCCTCTGCCACCTTCGAATGCCTGATGGAAAAAGTCCTCACTTTAAATATCTGTCACGTTTACCTGGATGACATTGTTGTGACAGGAAGGAAATTTGTACAGCACCTATCATGTTTAGAATCTGTATTCCAGAAAGTGGCTGCAGCCAACTTGAAACTAGTTCCTAAGAAGTGCCACCTGTTCCAAAAGCAAATAAATTTCTTGGGACGTAGTTTCGGCCCATAGAATTGAAACAGACCCCGAGCAGACCAAAGCGATAAGAAATTGCTTGATACCAACTGACAAAACTGAAGTGCGGAGTTTTCTGGGATTATGTGCTTACTACCGTCAATTGTACCTGGGTTCGCCACAATCGCCAAGCCATCACATGAACTGGCTGTGGTGAAAAGGAAATTTCATTGGACCATTGAGTCTGAAGTTGCTTTTAGTAAGTTAAAGGAAATTTTGATACCTCCCCCAGTCCTAGGATTCCCAAAAAGTGAGTGTATGTTCATTTTGGATACTGATGCTAGTGATGTAGGCACTAGAGCTGTGTTATCTCCAATTCAGAATGGGAAGTAGAGACCATTAGATAACTTTAATAAGGTATTGCACAAACCTGAGAGAAATTACTGTTTTACGCGCACGGAGCTTCTGGTCGTGGTGAAGGCAAATTCACACTTCCACCCATACCTTTATGGCAGACATTTTATTTTATGAACCGACCATGCTTCATTAGGCTGGCTACTAAATTTCATGAACCCTGAAGGTTAAATAGCTTGGTTGATATAGCACAGATCTGGATGCCTTCAGAGCAATGTGGATGCACTTTCTAGGAGGTCATGTGAGTCATTCTGTTGTCATTGTGAATGCCAGGAAGAAAAGGGTGGTGAATTTCTGAAGGTATGGAGGACAAGAATTCAAGGTTCTGTATCTTGTGAAGGGTCACCTACCTGGAGTGATGAGGGTATTAGAAAAGATCAGCTTAATGATCCTACTTTTCAGCCATTACTAAAGTGGAAAGAAGCTGGCTGTCAGCCAAAATGGGAAGAGATATACAGCATGAGCACAGCAGTTAAAGCAGGCACAATGGAAGTCCCTCATACTCAAGAATAGCGTGCTTTACAGAAACTGGGAAAGTAATGATAGAAAACACACATGAATACAGTTTGTACTTTCAGAATGCAGTGTTCCCGAAGTCTTAAAGGGACTGTACAATACTGCAGCCAGCGGGCACTTTGGACCCTCGACAGAGTTAGACTGAGATTCTACTGGCTTCATTGTCGTGAGGATGTTGAGAATTGTTGCTAAATGTGTGATACCTACACTGCGAGGTAGGGCCCGAGGACAAGAGAACAAGTTCACCTCCAGAAACACAATGTTGGAGCACCATTCAAGAGGATGGCAGTAGACCTTCTGGGTCCCTTGCTTGATACAGAGAGAGGTAATCAATATCTACTGGTGGCTTAAGATTACTTTACTAAGTAGCCTGAGGCCATTCTCCTCTTAAACCAGGAAGCACGTACTGTGGCTGATGCACTCATAGAGCATGTCTTCTCGAGGCTTGGGGTGCCACTAGAACTCAATTCTGATCAGGGAAGAAACTTTGAAGCTGCAGTGTTCCAGGAGGTAGCAAATATTCTGGGAATGAAAAAGACTAGGACTTCAGCCTTACATCCTCATTCGGATGGAATGGTTGAGAGGTTTAACCACACTATTGAGCAGTATCTTTCTATCTTTGTGGCAGACAACCAAAAGGACTGAAATTCAAAGGTGCCATTGTTTCTTCTTGCTTACCGCTTGGCAGTTCACGAGTCCACAAAGGTAACACCATCAAGGATGCTGTTTGGAAGACAACTAAGCATTCCTAGCGACCTGCTGTTTACCCGAGCATCAGAAGAGGAAGCTGCAGCCCCTGATTATGAAAGCGAATTACGCAACAGACTAGTTGGCATTCATGATTTTGCTCAACAGAACCTCAGACTAAATAGTGACAGGATGAAGATGCAGTATGATAGGAGAATTTCAGGCGAGGTATTTCAAGGACAACTGGAGTGGCTGTACAACCCACAGAAGTGAAAAGGGTACTGCCCAAAACTACAGAAATGTTGGGAAGGCGCCTACAGGATTCTGATGAAGAACAATGATGTGGTCTTTCAAACTTGTTGTCAAGGCTCTTGGGTGAAATTTAAGGTTGCCCACATCGGCCGACTGGCACTCTACGAAGGTCCTGATGTTGCAGTGTCTGTACGGGATGACGAGACTTCAGGAAGGGCAGTGTTACGTGCTTGCTGCTTTGAATCGTTTCCCTTGACCTGTCCCGCATGAGCGAGAGAAGGAATGTGTAAAGGTCATGCAGTAACCTGATAGCAGCAGAATTTACAAAAGCCAGCTGCCGCATTCCGCAGTGATAAATCTTTTTGCGGCTCGCATGCTCCTGACCTTTGGCAGATTGAATTAATTCATTTATCTGAAGGAATTTTCTGGTTCACCGTCCTTGCCTCTCACAGCGAGACTCAGGGTATGAGGAACATTCCAGATCTTGGCTGCTGAGATAATTTAAGTGCGACAGGCCTCCAAGTCAGCAGTTTATAAGAGTCGGGAGTTTGGGCGACTGTGCGGCCTTAAGCGATAGACGGCGAGCCAGAAGAACAAAAAGTGGTGACAGAAGTGAATAGCAGGAGTAATATCTGCAACTGCAAACATCGGTGCAGTGAAGAGTGCGACTGGTAGACGGGGCTTTTGAACTGGATGCTTGAGTATGAGATGTGTTAAATGATGGCAACAGACACACTGAACATGTGTTAATAATGAGTGTGAATTAAATTTTTATAATCAATAAAGGTAGGAGAAGGATTAGAATTAGAATTGAGATAGGCATTAAATATTGTGCTCACTGAGAATAAAAAGAGTAATAGTGGAGACACATTTTAATGTTGTAAATATTTGGTGTGTAAATAAATTAAAAATTAAATTAAAATTTTTATTTTTATCAAGACCTTCATTCCTCACGCACTCTAATACACCCGTCTGGCATCTTGTAACAATACAAAAACATACAAACACACACACATACACTTATTGCATAGAATGTTTGGACACAAACAGGAATATGACTGCATACACTTATATTTCTAAAAAAAGAAGACTGGGAAGCAATTTTATAAACATATCAAATGAATATTAAAATGTGCCTTTTGTTATACTTTCTGTGCTTCTTTGTAGTCTCTTGTATTGCTGCAATTGCTGTTTGTGCAGCCCCAGCCAGCTCTTTGCCTATGCTGAATTCATGAGCATGTATCCCTGTGTTAATAGCTTCATATGAAGCCTTCAGGCTTGCAGTTCTTCTACCTTGCTGCATCTGAAAATATCAGCATCACAAGAAAATAATTGTCCCTGTATTTATTGTCTTAAAATATAAGATAACCATCATATAGCTAGCTCATAGTTATTTAATATGTGAAAATTAATATAATTTTCCTTTTACTACAGACCTACTTAAAATGTGTGAAGTATGTCATTTATAATATATATATATATATATATATNATATATATATATATATATATATATATATATATATATATATGGCATATCCTCAGTTAATGGTCCTAACATGATTCAGGTACATTAATATGGAAATAAATAATTTTCTGGTGGTTCACTTCACAATGATAGAATTTTTAAATTTTAAGTCTGTGAATATATACTTTTGCTTGTGAAAATTCCAACACCGATAAAGGATGGCCCGAATGAATCCAAACTCAAAGGATGTGTATAAAAGTGTACCAGAAATAAGTGATTATGATTGCAGTGAGATGGCGTACACGTAGGCCCAGCGGCGCCCTCTCTTGTGTGACCGGAAAGGTCCGTGTTACGCCCAGCTCAGTCAGTGAAGAGCAGTCAAACAAAGTGCAGCAAGTGCCAGTATGCCTCGTCGACGTCAAAGGGTGCCATATCAGCATGTGAGTGAGTTTGAATGGGGCAGAATGATCAGTCTCCAGGAAACGGGTTTGTCATACCGTGACATTTCAGCCCGTACAGGGCATGCTGCTATGACAGTGATAAACGTGTGGCACCAGTGGATAAAAGAGGGTCGTATGCAGCGACAAGCAGGTACTGGACCATGTAATGTGACCACAGCAAGGGATGACCACCATCTTGTCCTCATGGTCGCAAAGGACTGTACAGCCTCATCCACAGTGTTGGCTTGACACTGGAGCACTGCAGTTCGACGCCATCTGCTGTGGGCTGGCCTGGTGGCATGCATTCCATTGCATCGGCTTCCATTGTCGAGAAAACACAAACGCCTCATTCTGCAATGGGCACGTGAACGCTGTCACCAGCATGCTGAGTGGCAAAATGTAGTGTTTTTGGACAAGTCCCGCTTCAACCTGTCCTACAGTGATGGCCATATACGTGTTAGACGCTACCGTGGTGACCGCAATCCGGCAGCCTGCATTGTGGAGCGGCATAGCGGACAAATGCCAAGTGTGATGGTTTGGGGTGCCATTGAATACAACATGCGATCTCGACTCTTACACATTGAGGGCAATGTGAACAGCAACCGCTACATCAGGGAGGTGTTAGAGCCCGAGGAACTGCCCCTCCTTCAGGCAACTCCACATGCCATATTTCAGCAGGGCAATGCCCGAACACATTTGGCGAGAAATGTGCAAGCTTTCTTCAATGAATGACGGGTACCACTGCTTCCCTGGCCTGCACATTCACGTGATATGTTGCCCATCAAACATGTCTGGGTATGGTTGGTCGGCAACTTGTTCATCATGGCCCTCCAGCAACCACAATTAATGCTTTGTGGACTCGAATACAAAATGCGTGGAGGGAGATTCCCCAGGAACATATCCAGGTCCTCTTTGATTTCATGTCACAGCGTTTAGGGGCTCTGATTGCAGCATGTGGGGGCTTCACACCATACGAATCCTCAAGGACAAAGATCATGTACAGTTCTGTAATCCTAATAAATTGTGTATTGTCATGTACCTAATTTGAGGTATAAAGTTAATTTCAATCACATGTATCCTGTTTGATGTTGCATTTTTCACAAATGTTAGTGTATATTTTGTGCAGTTTGGTTTGTTATATTGACCGGTAAGGCATAATATGGACTAAAAGAGTAATATCTGATGAGAGAGGTCAAACTTGTTTGTGCACACTGTAAGTACACTAACAACAGTTGCTGGAATTAGCTTGGACCGAGACTCTAGGGTACTAATTACCTGATAATAAAGGTTAGTGATTTATGACTTCTGCCATTTTGGAAGTTTGTTCATGAATCTTATAGACAGTTTAAGTAGAGGCAGTGATTGTAGCAATGAGCACTGAGAAGCTATTTATGGCATCCTCTCTCTGTCAGTAGAATGTGGAATTAATGTAAGCCAACTGCTAAATACATGGCGAGAGAGCCATGATTGTGCAATTAGGCATCTGATTTGGTTCATTGTTCCTAGAAGGATTTCTCCCATCCAGAATTTTTGAGTGTTCAGTGAGATATGTTTAGGGGATGTCTGGGACATGACGAGTCTGTGTTTTGACTGCTTGTGAAATAGTGCAGGATTTCTCCGAGTGGAGGATAACAATTACGACAAGAAAAAGGCTAGTAATATAGGGAATATAACTTTTTTAAGATTGCAAGTTAAAACATTACAGTTGACATGGTCCCTCGGCCGTGCCCTTGGTAATCTTAGTTTGTTGGCTCCTGCACACATTTTTTTGGCCTAGAAATTATGTAAAAGTTAAATGAACACCAGTGAGTCCTTTAATTTTATATTAAATCCAGTTTCATACATAAAGCCACAAACTATGATACATAAGAACCTCCAGTAAGAGTACTCTAAATTCATTTGTGCGTCATACAATATAGCTGTGTCAAAATTCAGATATCAATTTTTAAATATTTATTTCTGAAGTTTGTATTGTGTTTAAAAATTTGTGTTTTTCACTTTATAAGTCATTCAACATCATTGTTTTATGTGTACAGATTATAGATAAAATTTAGAATAAAGGACTGTAAATGAATTGTTGTGTACTGACATTGTGTATATGACAGGAAGTATATTTAGGTAAACACGGTTAGCACCAGTGAGTTAGTGTCATGGTGTGCTTAATTGTAAACATGATTTGATCAGTTTACATAAAGGCATCCAGGTCAATGGTGTGAATCAGTAAATTGTAGTGCCGATGGACAGGACATAAAAGTGGGAAAAGGATGGGATACGTGCCAGGTTGAATAAAAATACATTAAGTGTCCAGTCATCGGTGAATGGTCATGGCCTCTGTGGGGTCAATCTGCAAATTTGTGCAGAGTTAAGATATGTGGCAGTCTTGCCATGAATGGTTAGAGTTCTATTTTATCACAAATAAAATTGAGGACGATGGAGTGAAATGGGCTGTTTTTTTTACTCTGTGTAGGGCAGCATTGTACAGTTTCGTTACACTATTACTGCCGCCGCAACAAACTGATACAGCATCATTAAGCATAGTGCTAACAAAATTTACGGAACATTTTGAGCGTAGACAAGGTAAAACTGTGGAGACTTGCAAGTTCTTAAACGGGATCAACCGGAAGGCAAAAAAATTGCAGTCTATGTGGCAGAACTATATTGACTATCGACTCAATATAATTTTCCTAACCTAGGATGAATAGTGCACGATAGGTTAGTATGTGAGGTATGTGACAAAGCTGTTAAACATGTGCTATTGGTGAAAGACAAATTAACCTACAAGGAAGCAGTTGACATTGTGATAGCAGCAGAAACAATGGGAAGAAACCTGCAGGATTTACGGGGAGCTGCGGTCAAAGAACACTAGGACGAGCTACATAACCTACAGGCCTATAGGCTAAAAAAATGGCCACACCCTCTGGCAGGGTGTCAAGCAGAACCAGTGAGACACGCATACTGGAGATGCAACAGGGATCACCCACTGGCAACATGGAGACATGTGTCCACATGTCACTACTATAACAAGAGAGACCACCAAGAAGAAGCAGCAGGGGAGCACTGGTTCTACAGTGAAGCGACAGGAACCCGCCCAGGCACGGCAAGGTAGGACCCAGTCCTTAAGAAAGCCTAAATCTGAATATGAGAATGAGGCAGGGTGAATATATGGGCTGCAAGGGAGAGGCAGCAATAAGCAATATGTGATTGACCTGTGGTTAGATAACAACCTACACCAGTTAGAGGTGGACACAGGGGCTAGTTACACAGTGGTTAGCTGGGGTACTTATAAGACTTTGTAGCCAGAACTGCCAGTATTAGAGAAGTGTAATGTTGTTCTGTACACATTGTCATAGGAAGGATTGAAAGTCAGAGGTCAGAAAGTGGTGGAAGTTAGATAAAAAAAATGGTTGTGTTGCATCCCTGCCCTTGTTGGTAGCTAGTGGATGGGGACCCAGCCTGCATGGAAGGAAGTTGTTTGAATCCATTGGGATCTTTGTGGAGCAAATTTTCATGGTACTAGCCCAGGTGAGGGCGAATGGGAATGATTCTCTAGATACTGAAACACATACAAGGGTCACTAAGCTGTCCATTATGTATCCACAATTATTTGATAACAGGAACCTTGTTCAGTATGAAGGGCCCCTCGTAAAACTATCCATTTAAAGAAAGGAGTAAAACAAGTTATCAAGAAGAAAAGAGTAGTACCATTTGCACTTCAAGAGAAGGTGGAGGTGGCAATTGACAAGCTTGTCGAACAAGGTGTCTACGAACCCATAGCATATTCAGTTTAGACAACACAAATTGTGCCGGTTATGAAAGGAGATGGCTTAATTAGAATCTGTGGGGACTATAAAGTTACTCTGGCCAAGTTGACTGTTACCTGCTTTCAACAATTTATGAAGCATTTGATCATTTAGCGGGAGGAAATTATTGACCAAGTTGGATCTGGAAGATGCTTACCTGCAAGTGGCTGTGGAAGAGTCCACTGCAGAGTTATTAATAGTAAAAACCCTACAAAAGCGCTTTTTAACGTTGATCATCTCCAGTTTGGAGTATGTGGGGATCCATCAATTTTCCAACGGCTAATGGCCACATTGCTAGGAGGTTTCCCAGGGGTTGTAGTATTGTTAGATGATGTTCTGGTGACTTGCTCAAGTAGGGAGGAGCATTGGGCAAGAGTAGGTGAGGTCATTGCTCGAATAGACAAAGCAGGACTTAGATTAAAGAAGACCAAATGTGTCTTTGCAGCCACAAAAGTGAAATATTTAGGGTACCTGATTGATGCAGGAGGCACCCATCTAACACAGGAGAAGGTTGAGGCAATACACAAAGCACCAATGTTGCAGAACAAACGTGATTTGCAAGCATTTCTGGGGCTCTTGAATTTCTATGAGAGGTTTTTGCCTGGCAAACAACTGCGTTGGAACCTGTACATCAGTTGTTAGACAACGAGGCCTTATGGATGTGGGATCAACAACATGAAGTACCATTTAAAAAAGGAAAAGAACTCCTGCAGGCAGGCATGGTGCTGGTCTATTATGATCCCAAAAGAGCTGTGGTGATGACCTGTGATGCTTCAGAGTTTGGAGTCGGGGCTGTCCTAGCCTACACCATGGATAACGGAGAAGAAAGGCCTGTAGTTTTTGCTTCACAGACAGCACATAAGACTGAGCGTAACTATGTCCAAAAAGAAAAAGAAGCTTTAGTAGTAATGTTCAGAATCACCAAATTCCATCAGTACATACTTCGTCGTCGACCGTTTACAGTGATCACTGATCATAAGCCCTTGTCGCAGTTGTTAGACCCACACCTGCCCACTCCTGATATCCTTTCCCCCAGGATGCCCCATTGGTGTTTGCAACTAGGCATGTATTATTTTCAGCTGGTCTACATGCCTGTCAACAAAATAAGACATACGGATGCTTTAAGCAGACTGCCAGTACCAGTGCCCACCAAGAAGGTGCCCACCGCAATGGAAGTGCTGATGTTAGAAGAGAGGCCAGTAGCACCCCTATATGCACACATGGTGGCTCGGTTGACAGAGAAGGATAACCTACTGAGACAAGTGAAGTATTTTATACTGCATGGATGGCCAGAAAAACTGCCTAATGAAGAGGTTCGACCCTATTGGAACAGACAAGTTGAATTGTCTATCTACTGGGATTGCCTTCTCTGGGGCAATAAGAGTTATTATTCCAGAGGTGATGCAGGATGAGATATTGATTCTGCTCCATGTCTCGTATGATGACATGGTATGTTCCAAAAAATTTGTTAGGAGTTCCATATGAAGGTTAAAACTCAGTGACAACATTGAAAAGATGGTTCAGCACTGTGATATCTGCCCAAGGGAGAGCCGGGCTCCACCAAAAATGCACATGACGTGGACCATTCCCCAAAACCCATGGTTCCACCTGCACATGGATTTTGTGGGACCATTCATGGAGAAATATTTTTAATATTTATTAATGCATACTCAAAGTGGCCGGATTAATGCCATCAATGTCAAGTGTGGTGGTAGTGAGTGAGCTGAGTGACATGTTCAGCTTTCATGGATTGCCTGATATGGTTGTATCTGATAACGGTACAGTGTTTGCATCCTGTGATATAAAAAGATATTTGGACCAGAATGGAATTGCCTGCAGACATTCACCTCCCTATCATCCCTCCAGCAATGGACAAGCAGAACGGACAGTGCAGATTGTGAAGGACAAGCTAAAAAAACTGCAAGCTGGCAACTGCTGCACAAGACTGCAGAGAATACTCTTTGTGCTACATACCACCCCAATGACTACAATCCAGAAATCCCCAGCTGAACTGTTGATGGGCAAAATACTGAAAACCATTTTTGACAGGTTGTATCCCATCACACTGAGCACTTCAAGGGTGGAGATGAATGACACACGACGAATGGTACAGGCATTTCGCAGAAGGGGATCGCATACTTCTGCATAACTATGGGTCAGATCCTAAGTGGATCCCATCCCAGGAGTGGTGATCACCAAGGAGGGGCCAGTAATGTAAAATGTTCAAACCACAGAGAGCAGACAAATTCACCAGTGCCATGTTGACCATTTGACCCGTCATCAAGCCAACGAGGGAATGTCTACAGTTGTACCTACCAAAGCTATGGAACAAGGAGAAATTGTTTTTCGAAAATATACAAATACAGATTACAGGTGGGGTTCCAAGAATGTCCGTGTTTCTGGGAGGCCATAGCAGCGATTGTCAGAACTGCCCTTCAAGGGTTTCCCAGAGGCCTCAAGGAATAGCGTGTCAGCTGTGGCAGTGGCAGTGTCAGTGGCTGATGCGGCAGCATCATTGGACGTGTCCGTGTTTGCATAGGACATGAGAGCAGCCCAAAACTCCAGTCCACCACCTTTGGCAGTACGCAGGGCTGTGTCAGCAACAGATGTGGCAGCATCTCTGGACATGAAGGTGTCAACAGAGAACGCAGCAATACCACATAACTCAGGTCCACTACCTCATCAAGGACCAGGGGACCACCACAGGAGAGAGAGACACCAGCCCCAACACAATTAACATTCACCAGAGCCAGGACTAAACCAAATAAATTTGCTGATTATGTACCTTAGGAGTGAGGGTACCAGTTAGGGTTGTAAATACAGAGTGTAACTAAAAGAACGATCCAATTTCACAAGGTATAACCTTTTACATGAATGAAGATAGGGACTAGTAGCAAATTGTGAAATACACATTGAAACGTAAAGTATCCCTTGGCGCACGTTGCATGTCACTGGTTCACTTGGTTGTTAGTAGGTGTCGCCCAGGTTGTGCTACAGCTGGTGCTGTTAGCATGCTCATTCAGTATGCATCAGGATGGCATCAGCAAGTGTGAGTCAGTTATAACTGTGCAGTGTGATTTCCCTTTGACAGTAAGGAACTGCACCTCCTACTGTGCAGAGCATTTGACAGTGGCATGAGACCGGTTCTTTATGTGAGATCACAGGTTGCCCCCGTGTGCCTGAACAAGACGTAGAGCGCATCCGGCAGAATTTTGTACAGAGTCCACATAAGTCCACTCGTCATGGCAGCCGAGAGCTGGCCATCTCTCATATGAATGTCTGGCGTGTTTTGCGGTGATGATTTTTTTCAAACCACACAGGTGATAAACGACATCATCTTAAGTTTTGTGAATTCATTCTGGGCATGGAGATAGACAGTGAAAACTTTTGTTCACGTTTGGTGTTCAGCGATGATGCCATGTTCCATTTAAGTGGAAAAGTGCATCGCCACAAAGTATGGATATGGGGAACACAGCAGCCAGATACCATAGTTCAGCATGGCAGAGACTCTCCATAGCTGAATGTGTTTTGTGCAGTTTCCCGAGAGCAGGTGTACAGTCCGTTCTTTTTTGCTGAAAACATTGTTATGGGAATGTTGCATCTGGATATGTTGGAGATCTGGCTGTTTTCACAATTACGAGAACATCCCCATAGTTTCATTTTTCAACAGGATGGAGCACCACTGCACTGGCATCTGCATGTTACAGAATATTTCAAATGAGCTTCCTGAATGATGGATTGGCCGTAAGGGGCTTACGGATCACGCATTGCACCACTGGCCTCCAAGGCCGCTTGATCTAAGCATATGTGAGTTTTTCTTGTGAGGGTTTGTGAAAGATTCCGTCTGTGTGCCTCCCCTTCCAACAACTGTGGGCAAACTGCGACGCCACAGAGCTACAGCAGTGGCTGTGGTAACACCTGACGTACTCGCACAAGTATGGGACGAGTTTGACTACCGTTTAGATGAATGTTGTGCATCCCGTGGATGGCACATTAAACATTTGTGAAAAGGTAAATAAAACTTTGTATTTTTCTACATATTTTAAAGTCCACCCAAAGGTTTTATGAGCATACATTTAAAAGTTATAGTCTTGTGAAATAGGATGAATCTTTTTGGTACAAGCTGTAGTTAGTGGACAAAAAGGCATCCAGGTCAATGGTGTGGATCAGTAAATTGTAGTGCCAATGGACGGGACATAAAATAAACATTGCAGATCAAGGCCACAAACATTCTTGGCAATGTTAGAGAGACAATCAAAAATTTATTATTTCAAACATTCAAAAATTTTATTAGAAAAAAATTTTATTATAATTTATTATAATTTTGCATATGCCCTTTTAGTGTGATCATTCTTCTTCAGCTATGGAATATGCCAGAACATTTAACCTATTTTACATTTAAACAATCAAACCTATTAATACTTATATAATTTAGTTACTGTTTTGTTCTATGTTTTATTGGCACACCTGTTTTTGTTTAAATATATGATTTTATAATTTTTAATTATTTTGGCGTATTCCACTACCACGGCTCGGGTAACGCGCGGACACCTAGAGTCAGTCGGACTACAGACAAGCAAGAGGTAGACTGGCGTCATAGTACCCAGCAATTTCAGCTACTATACACTAATCATATAAGCTTTAATAGCTATGTTTGCATTGGAAATGTAATGAATTCTTTTCTCTCCGAGCAATGCCTACCTCCCCATGCCTGCTCCACGCCCAGGGGTTCCACTTACCACATAATTTTGGTACCCACTTGGGTTTTTCTGTCCGCGTAGCCCATAGGCTGGGGTGAAGCTGGGATCTGTACCATTTATTACTGTTAAATTGTATCACGCCAATCTACAATAAATCCACTGAAAGTTCCGTGGTGTGTCATTAGGTGATTGGGTCATCTGGCCTTTTAGGGAGCTGGAACCTTCAACCAGCATTACTAATGTCATTACTTATATCTTTACCATTTCCATGTCGAGGACGTGGAATGGCCTGTAACATCAGTTGCTTGAGGACTAATGATATGAAATGTACATTCTTACCAGATTTTAGATCAGATAATTATATAGTCCAACTAGGCCAACATAATCTCACCTATGTAACCATCGAGGACCCAAACCATCTTTTCATGGGTGGTTGAGGGGGCAGATTTCAACCCAAAAGGTATGGCACAAAATTGAAATCTAAGGTTACTAGGAGCTGTAAAAGCTCACTCTTCAAATCCAGTGATAAAAGGATCCTTGCTTGGCCAAAGGTGGTCAGAGCATCCCTGATGTTTATGTATCACCTGAAGTCGAAACAGAAATGCCAGGAATCCTCTTTCTTAGGAGCGAGAGTGATGGCAGAATTATAGCAACTGTCAGTAGGCCCAATAACTTTGTCCTGTAGCATATCCTGTATTTGCTCCTCCTTGTTTTGCAACTGTTTCGTCCGGCAACAGTCTTGGCTGTGCCTAGATCATGAAATCACACTATCTACGCAGTGGTTACTGGGAAATTCCAGGAAAAGCTGAAGATCACACAAAGACAACCTTCACCACACCAGACGGATGCTGTTTCCAGTTCAGGGCTATGCCATTCAGCCTGAAGTGTGTACCAGCCACCTTTCAATCAATGATGGCGCAGGTCCTGGATGGATATGCGGGTGAGTTCACAATGACATACCTTGACGATGTGATCATATAGTAAGTGTAATGGGAGGATCATATGCGACACCTGTCCTTAGTGCTTGAGTGACTCATTATATACCATCTGGCAGGTACTAACAGAAAGTGCATCCTCAGTATATCCTGCATACAGGTATTGGGACACCCAGTTGCTGAAAATGGTAGCCATCCTACTCTAGAACAATTGAATTTAAGTGATAATTATTTTTCTCCCAGTACTTGCAAACAACTCCACAAATTTTCAGCTTAATAAATTGGCTTAAAGAGTACATTCAAGACTTGTAACCATTATAGGCCCTCTTACTGATCTGCTTTCACCTACTCAAAAATTCATGTTTCACAAAAATCAAAACACGTTTCCATAACTGCCCTGCAATTGCACCTCATAACCCAAGTCACCACCTGTATCTCCAAACAGACGTGAGTGAAAAGGGACTAAGTGCAATGTTGTTTCAAATTAGTAACAGTGGTGCAAAGCAAATTATTTACTTTAGCAGTACCAAATTCATTCCCATATAGAATGCCACTATGAAGTCAATGAGTGTGAGTGTCTAGCTGTTGTGTGGACAGTGTAGCACTACAGACGGTTCTTAGAATATCAGCGGTTTACATTACAGACATAACTGAATCAGGTCTGCAACAATGATTACCTACAGTCAACGGAAACTTCTGGAGGAAGCTGCATGGGTGAACAGACCCATTCCTATCAATACCTCATAATTTGTAGCTAACTGGCGCCACTTAAAACTCACGTCTGATAGGTCCAAAAACCATTCCTGTGAAAAATGACCTGCTTCCTCACTGTTTCTGAAGTCTTGCTTGTCATCAGTTGGTGGGGAATATGGGTCAGTGACTCCCTCGGGAGGAAGGTTTCCGGGTCCTTGAGGTGGTGTGGCAGTACCATGCTATAGTAGCCGAGCCCGGTTACCACATTTGACCCTAGAAAGGGTGGTAGTACTCTGGCATTCAATTCACTGCTGCCTTACACAACACACCACCTTGCACCCCCAACTCTTTCATAATTATCAACCACATCCCGTTTCACCCCCAATGATTCACCCTCATTTTCAGCGTATGGCAAACTCTCTCATCCTTCGGAGAGAGTTTTAGCAGTTTCCCTGAAACCAATTAATTAAATATCCACCAGTTGTACAATTTTTGACAGAGTTAATCAGGATTAAACAAAAATATATCATACCAGACAACCAGTTGCTTGAGATAATTTTTCCCTTTCACTTGTTCTCCTTTGAGTGACAGAAACACTCTAGCTATCACAAATAATTTCAGTTTTGACCAGTATCACCGAGATATCCTTCATTATTTTATTATTAGCCAATATTAGGTTGGAATGGTTCAACATGTTATAGCAGCACTCAGAGAGTNAATTTTTGACAGAGTTAATCAGGATTAAACAAAAAGATATCATACCAGACAACCAGTTGCTTGAGATAATTTTTCCCCTTCACTTGTTCTCCTTTGAGTGACAGAAACACTCTAGCTATCACAAATAATTTCAGTTTTGACCAGTATCACCGAGATATCCTTCATTATTTTATTATTAGCCAATATTAGGTTGGAATGGTTCAACATGTTATAGCAGCACTCAGAGAGCGAGAGCAAGCGAGATAGCGAGAGAGAGCGAGAGAGCAAGAGAGCAAGAGCGAGAGAGTGAAAGAGAGAGCGAGAGAGAGAGAGAGAGCAAGAGCGAGAGAGAGAGAGCAAGAGCGAGAGAGAGCGAGAGAGAGAGAGAACGAGCGCGCAAGAGAGAGATATATATATATATTTAAAAAAATTGAAGGGCAGTGGTTTAAACCAAAGCAGAAAAAGTTTATCACCTAAAAAATGTAAATTTTCCCAAAAACCGAAATCACAAAAAAATAATTTTGGTACAGTCTGTATGTGTTATGAAATATTTTACCTATGATGATTTAGGAAACAAATGGCATTGTTTTAGCAACAGAAAATGTAAGAAATGTAAGAAAAATGGGTGTTTTAAAAAAAGAAAATGATGTAACATTTTATGGACTTTAAAGAATGGTAATTATTACGTTTAAGGGCTTTTCTGTAAAAAAAAATTACGGAAAATGGTATATTTCCACTCTACTAATGATGCAGACAGAACACGAATATACGAGGAACATTAAGGTACGACTAATTTCTTAATATGTGCCCACCTAACCTAACAGAACCTAACCCCACGATGGGTGAATCACTATTTTACATTTTTTAATTAACCTAGGATTGTTGGGTCTTACACTAACCTACGATTTTTGATTTTATGCTAACCTGGGATTGTAGGGTTTTACACTAACCTAGGATGTTTGGGTTTTACATTAAACTACGAATGTAGGATTGCAGTGATTTAAAGGAACCGTAAAACACACCAAAATAAGGTAAATTGACTCATCTATGTAGAGGGGTGGTATAATTTCTCTGATGTTAATAGACGTAAACAAACATATTTCGCAAGTTTTTCTTAATATGCTCTACTTATTTTAACATTACGCCCTCTTGAATATGAACAAGGTAAGCTGTGCAGAAGCCATTAATGCAACTTTTGTTGGTCTAGGACGTTTCTTTCAGAAACGTAAACAAACTGGCTATCCTGCTCATTTTGCAATTTTGTTCAATTTTTTAAAATATGTTGTACTTATTTAAAAGCAACGCCCCTAGTATATTCGTGTTCTACGTGATTAGTAGAGTAGAAATATATCATACTTTTGAATTTTTTTTATGTTTTTCAGAAAAGCAAAATAAATATTAATAAAATAATTAATAAAGGAACAACAGGATGTGTTTTTCGCATGAAAGAAATAATTTTAATTTGTGCATGGCCCATTTGGATTTCACTTTATCATATAACTACATATTAATTTGTTTTTATTATTGTATTTTGTGATACCAGTAAGTTGTATAAATTTTAGTAGATTTTTAAAAAATATTTTTTGTTAGTGTTTTTTATGTAGTTTGAACACATGCATTAGTTTCAGCGCATGGCTGATATATCTCACCCAGCCACGTGCGAAGAGTCCAGCATTCAGAACGTACAGACTGCAGAAGACAACACGCATTACTGTGGTCCAGGCACCTTCATCTTTTGTCGCTAATCACTTAGCTGCAATTGATGTAAATTCATGGAAACTTTTTAGTGCTCAGAGAAGCCGCCTCAATTTCCCTGGAAATAGCATCATCCAGGGAAGCATAATTTCCTGGTAAATTTTCACATACGTGACTTCGTAATTTTACTGCAAAGCCTACCTTGGCAGTCTCATGCTGGGATCCACTTAATTTGTGTTTCTCCAAGTGCTACATGGAGCAAGATGTATCAGTGCATGAAATATACAGTATTTCAGGTACTCTGTCTATCATTTTAAGCACCAAATGTTGGCATTTAGGGTCACAGGACCCTACTAACCTGCATCCAGGTATTGCGTTTCCTATTCAAGGTTTGAAATCTAAATTTGGTTAACACGTTCAAGTCATTGCAACAGTCATATCACGTGTGCAGGTCAGCCTTCAATAGGCCTGTAACAATTGGGCTCTATAATTAAAGCATGAGGGGAACCAAAATACACTTTAATTTTTGGAACCTTCAGTTACCAAATTCAATGAAGGGTAACAATACATCTGGGTGGTCGACCACATGACCGTGAGAAAAAGCACCAATATCATTACGTCATCGTACAATGGTGATGGCTGGCACCTAAGTCGGATAATTCCACTCTGCTCCTCACCTTCAATTTTCCTGTCGTATGTACCATTCACCAGCCCAAGTGTGTCCTAGCCACGCAACACTATAACAAATAGTTACATATACGAGGGTAATCCCAAAAATAAGGTCTCCTATTTTTTTTTATAAATCATGTTTATTGTCTAAATTATTTACATCATTGTAAAGGTTGAACATAGGTCTCCTATTTTTTCATACTCGTATAACGAACAGTTTGTGTGCTATTGGTCACATTGTTGTGATGTGTGCTTCACGCCCTTTCAAATGAGCATGCGCGCGCCTCGCTGGGACGCTCAGTCTTGGCTTGGCAGCCGTTGAGAATGGAGGTATCGTTGGACCTTACCGCCAAGTGCGAAGTTCACGCAGTTATTCGGTTTTTGAACGCAAAAGGCATTGAACCGATTGAAATTCATTGCCATTTGAAGGAAGTGTATGGCGAGTCGTGCATGGATGTCAAAAACGTTCGCAAGTGGTGTAGATAGTTTACAGCGGATTGTACTGAAATTCACGACGAACAAAGGAGAGGGAGACCGTCAATTTTCGACGAGACAGTCGCAATGGTTGAGAAAACCATGCGTGAAGATCGGTGCATCACACTGGATGATCTCTCCATTTTGGTTCCTGCGATTTCCCGAAGCACCATTCACAGGATTTTAACGGACAAGTTGCAATATCGGAAGGTGTGCGCAAGATGGGTACCATGAATGCTGACAGAAGACCAAAAGTGGCAACGTGTTGATTCTTCCCACGAATTTCTTCGCCGCTATGCAGACGAGAAGGACAACTTTTTGGACTCGATTGTCACGGGTGACAAAACCTGCGTGTTCCACTTTACATCTGAGACCAAACAACAATCACGCGAGTGGTGACATCCCTCTTCGCCCAAGCAGTGAAAATTCAAACAAACACAGTCTGCCGGTAAAGTCATGACAACTGTGTTTTGGGATTGAAAGGGGGTATTTTTGGTCGACTTTATGCCTCCTGGGACCACAATAAACGCTGACAGGTACTGTGAAACACTGAGAAAACTCAGACGGGCAATTCAGAACCGGAGAAGAGGAATGTTGTGCAAGGGTGTGAACATTCTCCATGACAATGCTCGCCCACACGTCACCCGTCTAACCGTCGCTCTCCTGCAAGAGTTTCAATGGAACATCATCACCCACCCACCCTATAGTCTGGACTTGGCACCCAGTGACTACCATCTGTTCCCTAAGTTGAAAGAACATCTGGCCAGAAGGCAATTCAGCTCCGATGATGAGGTGAGAAATGAGGTTCAACGCTTCTTTAACAACATGGCGGCAAGCTGGTATGACATGGGCATACAAAAACTGTCACAGCGTCTACAAAAATGCATCAGCCGAAATGGTGATTATGTAGACAAATAGATAAATGTTCAAACTTTACAATGATGTAAATATTATAGACAATGAACGTTTTTCTTATGTATAAAAAAATACGAGACCTTATTTTTGGGATTACCCTCGTATATTAAATCCAATATTTTAATTCTGAATGGCAAAGAATGGGTATTTTAATTATTAATGATATAAATATAATTAAAAGCTATTAGTTTTTCCTTTCAAAATGTCTCAATACTTTTTTTTAATTTTCAGTTTTTACCATTATGTGTGGTTATAGTATAATTTAAAATCACTGAAAAATCTTCCAGTTTTGTACTAAATATCTTCATATCATCTATACTAAACATCACTTTAGAGCATATTGTAACAATTTTATATCCTCAATAAATACATTTAAATAAAAGAGGTGACATAATGTTATCCTGCAACACTCCAGGCAGTCCATCACTAAGTTCAGACATTGTATTTTCTATGTTAATAACAAGTTTACTATGCAACATATTATATATAGAACTTAATCCTATGAAGCTCAATTTCAAACAAACTGAATTAAGATGGCATACATTAAATGCTTTTCTTAAACCAAAAAATTCTGCATTCACTACCTGCTGATAACATCACCTATTCTAAACTTTAAGGGCATTACAAGAAGTGAGATAAGGAAATGCACTACTCCTCTCCCAATAATTCTCAAAGTGGAAATATATTTTGCCTATTAAACTTTGGGCAGTTTTAACATAATTTAAAACAAACTTCATTGCAAAAATAATATTCAGGAAGAATGATGGTAAAATTTTAAACACAGAAGTTGAAGAGATATTAGATTAAACTATGGAATAAGTCACAAAGCCTGCAGCATTTACAGAACCACTCACCCATTGGTAGTAAAAGGTTAATGATTCACATAATTATGGTGGCACTAGCCTAGACACGTAGCAATTTTAAACCACATATGATTAACAGTCTGTCTAAATAGGGCTATAAACTTCATTTTGGTTGGCAATTTTAAAATTTAAATTTCACTGTTGTATATATTTTGATACTCTTGACACAAAGAAAGCCGGGAAGACTGAGATAATCCCAAGGAACAAACTTGAGTTATACCTTGGGTGTCAAAGAATATAAAGCTATTAAAACCTTGCCATGGATTCTTACATCCATCAAACAAACATGGGTGATTTAATATGCTTGCCTTATAATTAAAACATCTAGAACCGAATACCACAGTTGTCAAACACAGTTTTAAGAAAAAGGGTTGTAAAATTTATAGTTACACAACCATCTTTCAGAGCTGGTTATGAAATGACGATGATGATGATGAGGATGATAATAATGACAACAACAACTTTATTTGTACATATGTTAGTTTTGACTAGCAGTCAAAAGGCCCTTAACAAGCCAGAACTAAGAATACAGTCATACGAAGCACAACAATGATAAAAACATAACACAAACCAAAATTACTCATTTGCACAAAAAACAAATTACTCAGAATGATAGGTCAAATAAAATATTAAAGAACCCCCTCCCCCTTTTCCAACTGCAAAGATGCTTAAATGAAGATACAAAAATAATAGGAATTTAAAGTAAATTATTATTTTGGAAAATTGTATTTTATTTTATTTGTACATTATAAATACAATTTTTAATATAGACCCTAAAAATTGTATAGTGAGTGAGAAATACTGATTATAGTGTACTACACAACTGACAGTCATTTCCTTTAATAGTATAGTTGGTAAAGAACTGATTTTTATAGTTTTGGATTTATTGCAGTACTTTGATACCTATCAGGTGTACAACTTTGCTTCCGCCGTTTTTTGATCGATGGCTGCAGCGGTAAGTGCTGGTGGAAATATGTAGATCAATAACGTCACACAGTAAGCTTAGACATCTGTCAACATAACGACATCACCACATTAGTGAATTTGTGTTTGCATCATAAATTTATTCTCGAGCGAAGATGTCAGTTATCGAGCCAAATGCTTGGCATGTGCGGGAATTGTTGATTTTCTGCTTCCATTTCAAGAAAACGTAGGGTGAGGCTGCTCTTAGTGAATGAACGTGTCGTGAGTGGTTTCAACGATTTAAGAGTGGTGATTTTGACGTCTAGGACCGGCATGGCGGTGGAAGAGAGAAATGTTTTGAAGATTC
This sequence comes from Clitarchus hookeri, assembly GCA_002778355.1. Classification (NCBI taxonomy): domain Eukaryota; kingdom Metazoa; phylum Arthropoda; class Insecta; order Phasmatodea; family Phasmatidae; genus Clitarchus; species Clitarchus hookeri. The sequence goes on along the minus strand of NQII01000081.1, from coordinate 1,400,720 downwards.
CGAAATGGAGGCATTACTTGACGAAGACTTGTGCCAAACGCAAGAAGAACTGGCAGAATCATTGGGAATGACACAACAAGCCATTTCAAAATGTCTCAAAGCCATGGGAATGATTCAGAAGCAAGGAAATTGGGTTCCATACGAGTTGCAACCAAGAGACGTTGAAGGTGTTTCTTTGCTTGTGAACAGCTGCTTCAAAGACAGAATCGGAAGGGGTTTCAACATCGTATTGTGACCGGCGACGAACAATGGTGACGTGTAACACATATTGGAAGTGTTAGAAGCGGCGCTGTCACAACCCTCACACCACCGCGCCAGCTTAAACCAGTGTAGGGCCTCCTGGACAACACGTGTTACCCATTAACGCATGCCAAGGTCAAGCTGCAGTAGGGTAGCATTACCCAGCCACGGGCCTCTCCCCCACCTCCCCCTAGCAAGCCCCGTGAAACTTGTACACGCCTAAGAAATGACGAGATAGTCAGGCGATTTTCGCCTACGAGAGAAATTAAATCACATGCTGAAAGGCTGATATGCACCGAGAATAATCTGACAGCGTANCCCCCCTACATCAAGAACCAGGGCGCGTGTATTAAGTGTTTTTTGTTCTGCACCCTCCTCCCATCCTCCCTCACCCAACACGGGGCACACGTGTAGGAATCTATGGTGGGCATCCAGATAGTTTAAAAGTCGTTTTTCGAGACAAGGGAAGAGTCAGTCATATCGGGGCAGTCGGAAGCTGCGATACTCCGCGCCGGGAGGAGTTCAACCAATCCGTTCGGAGAACAGTCAGCAGTCAGTTAGAATCGCACGCTGAGAGAGGAAGTCAAGTCAGTCAGCAGAGGCCGGGGGTTCGGGCCCCGGCCGCGTCAGTTCGCAGGGACAGTCAGTCAGTGAAACCCCGTCGCCGGAAAGCGACGAGTGGCAGGTGGCGCGGTGTGCGGTACCGCCACACCGGGATGCACAGGTAGTCAGGATCGGGAGCAGGATCGTGGAAGTCAGCAGGGCGAGAATCACAACATTAAGGGGTCAGTCATATCGGGGCAGTAGGAAGCTGTGATATTCCGTGCCAGGAGAGTGAGTTACATCAGTCGTCAGTCAGTTGAATCGCGCAGTTACGTGAGAGGAAATCCATCGGGACACCGAGAGGATGCGGGGTTCGGGCTCCGGCAGAATCAGTTAAACAGTTACCAGAGTTACGTCGGACGATTAGTATCACAACGCCGGGATGCGAGTCAGTCAGTCAAGTCAGTCAGTCAGTCACCAGTCACCAGTCAGTCAGTTACAATTATGCACCGAGAAGGCGAAGTCGAGTGGTGAGCTTCAACAAGGAGCACCACATCGAGTGGTGAGCTTCAACAAGTAGCGCCACGTCGAGTGGGAGTTGTCCAGTGCAACCCCGCGCCGAGAGCCGGGGTGGGGGCCCACCAGGGGTCCCTCGCCGGGACGAGCAAGACAGTCAGTAAAAGCCGAAGGAAGAAGCCAGTCGAGTACAGCATGCCAACAACAGCCAGTCCGAGGGCATGTAACAAGGGCCATCCAACTCACCAGATCTCAACTGCCGGAACCACTACTCTGCAATAAGTACAGTTAAGTAACAACGTCGTCACTCAGGGACGTGTCCTGTCACATAATGCCCCCACAGCATCGGAAACGTTAGCCAGAACATTGTAATCAGCCCTTCAGGCCAAGAACTCGCAGGGTCGAAATGTATGAGTAAATTCTTGGCACAAGGTGCCGGGAAAGTACTCCCGGAAAAGTTCCGGGAATGTATGAATAAATTTCCGGGCAAATAAACCTGTTAAAACCAAGACATAATGAAGCATTGTTTTATATACCCTCAACCTTCAAGGCACCTTATAGTCTGTGCCATCTAACATTAACTGAGGACCCTATGAACCATTCTGCACACCACAGGTGGGGAATAGTGTCAATGGGTCCACTAAGATAATCCCAAGCGCTAAAAACTATGGGGAATGCCCAGACATGCCTCCACGTCGACGGCCAGACCGAATATGCACTGCACCAAGGTCACCTTGGTGTGGTATCTTAAGCGCTGTTGAAACCGAGTGAAACCATCACAGGGGATCAGTATCGAACACAATTGATGCGTTTGAGTCGAGCTTTGAAGGAGAAACGGCCACAGTACAAAGAGAGACACGACAAAGTTATCCTCCAGCATGACAATGCTCGGCCACATGTTGCAAGACCGGTCAAGACATATGTGGCAACGCTGAAATGGGAGGTCTTACTCCACCCGCTGTACTCTCCAGACGTTGCTCCTTCCGACTACCATTTGTTTCTATTAATGGCACACGGCCTGGCCGATCAGCATTTCCGCTCGTATAAAGAAGTCAAAAAATGGATTGATTCGTAGGTCACCTCAAAAGACGCATTGGTTTTTCGAGGTGGTATCCGAAAATTGCCAGAAAGATGGGACAAAGTACTGGCTAGCGACGGACAATACTTTTAATCATAAATATGTAGTCACATTTTAACAATAAAGCCTCAAATGTTGGGAAAAAAAATGGCGGAAGCAAGGTTGTACACCTGATACTTAATTAATGAATACAGTACAAATATAAAATGTACAAAAAACTGTTAAAAAATTTGTCTAATATTTTTTTAGATTAATTATATCAGTAAATAAAATAAACAAATTAATTACCATTTAAATAAAATTATTTACAATTCAAACATTTAAGCTGTATTATACTGTCATTAATTGGCTAACAGTTATAATTTATGAGAGCTAAAAATAACAATAAAAAGTTAATATTTAATAAACTTTCTCTATTTTATATGACTACTTACACCAACTGTGCTATGAGACTAATACTGATAATATTTTGATATCTGTCACATCTAAAACCCTAGTGTCCCTTCATCCCACCAACTGCACTGCCACATCATGCACACTCTCGAGGTGACACCGCCATAACCTGAAAAGAAGGCAGTCGATCCAGCTGGCATGGAGTATGGGAAAGTACCCCTGCGGACCTGTTAACTACTGCTGACGTCAAGCGATTGTCCCTTGCTTATATCCCCAAGAGACAGCTTTTATGGACATAATGGTTTGGGCTGGTGAAAATGTTGGTAAAGCTGGTCCTTATCTTCCTAAAGAACATGATATGTCAGGATTAGCTTTCCAATTTTGATTCAATTGTGATTCCAAGAAAATAATGGTATTCCTCCCTATGTTTTTCCTTTTTACATCCCAATCCCATGCACCCTCTTTTACATGAAAAGAGCCTTCCTGCCTCCCTTGGATCCCATAGTAACATGGAGCAAAACCAGCTATATGAGATTCCCAAACTCCTGGAGGCTGTAAAGTGCAATATGATATCCCATTACAATAAAAACTGGGTCAATATCCTCACTGTGACAGGGACTCTTACCTTATGTAAAAACTTTTCCATTGTGGTTGTAGGCTTTATATTAATTAATAAATTCCCCAAACCTCATCAACCTGATTGCTGAAATTCTTGTACTATATAAGACTATGTCAATCTTTGTAGAGGAAATAAAATTACAGAAGTGGGTATGTGTTTCTGTCGATTACTTGTTATTCGAGACAAATTTGGAGTGGAGGAGTTTGGGCAGCTCTCAACATCGAGGTCTTGAGAGTCGATGAGGGAGAAGCAAGAAAAACATGGAGCGGTGCTGGAATGCAAGACAAATGTAAAACAAAAATGTGTATAATAAAACTGAAAACATAGCAAGCCTTGAAATAACTCTGCTGTTTCTCACAATAATCAGTGCTACTGTTAATTTAAACTAAGCACCCATCATATCACTTTTAAAGATTCCAGATAGATTTTCAGTTCTTTCATACCAGTGTTCAAGAATATACAAAATACATGTGCACTCCAGTGTACAAGATTTTTGTTAACCACTGTGGCGTAGCACCGTGATTAGCTGTAGTGAAAGATACTAGAGAGATATGCAAAACTGAATAAAGTGGTGAAGGATATTAGAAGAACTTTATAGTAAAAGTGATGCCCATGTATGACTGGGTAATATAAGTTATGCAGTGTATATGGTCAGACAACAGTTAGTTTTGTACAAGAAAGACAATGTTGCACTTATACTTTGTCATATCAATACATCATAATTTGTTCATTATTTAATGTAGCAATAATAGCATTTATGTGATCTTAAAACTAAAGAACCTTACTTGAGAAAAGGGATCTTCCAACCTTTCAAGAAGTAGGGCAAGGATTTGAAACCCCACTTCCCACTACACCATCAACATTATACTGCAATGCTGCATTACTGAGCACTAACTTTTGTTTCATGGTTGCTCTAAGACTAAAACAAATTGTTTCTAATATGGATGGCCACACTGTACCTGCTGAGTGGCAGCAATCGCCTGAGAAGCAGCAGCTGCTATGGCATTACCACCAGATCCAATGTGTCCCAAGTTGTAACTGACATTTGCTGAGCTGGATGGTAAGTTTGAAGGCTGTGGAATTGAACCTGCACCAGAAGATAGTGATCTTGCTTCATACATTATTGGTATATGTTGTTTCTCTGCCATAACACGCTTCTCCACATTTTTTAATGGTGGATTTGCATCACGCCTTTTCTCTAAAAGAAAAAATATTATGACAGATTATTTTCCACAACATTAAACTTCCAAATATAGACCCAATATAGGTTATACACAATAATTGAAGAAACCTTATCACATCCCTCAAGGGAGACTTGTACCTTAGAGCACCTTTGAACAATTACATATTTCTCACCTAACATTCCATCAAGCATACACTAAGTGAACCAAATTAGGATATAAATGTCATAAGATAGTAGCCTTATGCTGTTATTATGATCATCTACTTCAATATTGATTAATTAAAAAAAAAAATATATATATATATATATACAGTGTGGGGCGGGATTGACCAACAATCTTCACGAGGTGATTCCTTATGCAAATTAAGTGGGACAAATATAGAACACTTTATATCTCAACTGAATATTAAGACTCCATGGTAGAAACAGTTTTGCAGTGCACTGACTGCAGAAGTGACTCTTCACTTCCTCGTAGGATAGTACCACATACAGCTTTAACATACACTGCTTCATCTAGGCTGTGATCCTCAGAAACACCGCTAATGTAAGATGATACACAAGGATGTGTGAAAAAAATAAAGTGGCTGATAGGTTATCGCAAAATGGTAACAGCAAGTGGCATGTTTGTGAGTCAGGGTTATGTTTTGTGCCGCACTCGTATTAAAAAATATCAGAATTTTTTAACATAGCCTGTCTGGTAAGGTACCTCCCGCTCAGTCACGTGTCTCGTGTTGTTGTGTGTAGAGCTCATTAAACGACTCTCCCGATAATGCCTTGTATTAATGCTTCTCCTCACATCCCGTATCTACATTTATTTAACAGGTTATGGGCCCAGTTCACCGCTTGTAAAGTACATGAGGTTTTTGTGAAATTCGGTTTGGGAAAGTGACGAGAATTAAATGAATATAATATCCTGAGGGGAAGCGAAAAGGCAAGATGGCGACCGCAAACTGACAATTTTGCTTACCTATTTTATCCGACAATAATAACTTCGAAAATTGGAAGTTTCGTCTGAAAATGATTTTGGAGGAAAGGCAACTACTAGAAACTGTAGAAAAAAGCCTGACAAAGTTCTCAACGATCAAAAAGAAGCTTTTCTATTAAAGGACGCCAAAGCCAAGTCTGTGATCGTACAGTGTTTGTCGGATAAGTATCTGGACTTAGAAAAAGATGCCAAATTTGCGAAGGACATGGTAAAGTCATTAGAAGAAGTTTTTGAAAGAAAAAGTGTTTTTAGTAAGTTATATCTCAAGAAAAAGTTATTAGCCCTTAAATATAACCCCGCGAACAAACTCAAGGACCATTTTCTACAGTTTGACAAACTCATTCGAGATATAGAAAACGCAGGTGCTAAAATGGAAGAAACGGACAAGTTCTGCCATCTCCTTTTAACCATGTGCGATAACTTTAATACTGTAATAACTGCTATTGAAACTATGAAGCAAGATTTAACTATGGAATTTGTCAAATGCAGACTGTTGGAAGAAGAAATGAAGAAAGAAGGCCAACAGCAAACTGATTCCTTATCAACAAAGGGTGAAGTTTCTTTTAAAATAACATGTCATGGATGTGGTACAATAGGACACAAAATTGCTAATTGCTGGCATAGGGAAAAATATGAAAGCCTCAAGAGAAGCCTTCGGGAAGAAAGCCTTTTAAGAAGAGTAGTGTTAGTGTGTCTAAGGCTCAACAGGCAGACATTACATTTTCTGCCTTCAACTGTGACATAGGTAAACAAAGTGACATTTTTATATTAGATTCTGGAGCTACCAATCATTTAGTGGTTGCGAGCTTACAACAGTATACGACAGACATTAAAGATTTACAACACAAAGTCATAATAAAGACAGCAAATGGAGGTGAAATGACTGCAACCAAGTGTGGGAAGTTTACAGGACTGTCCAATAATACAAGTATTTCTTTTGAAGCACTTATTGTACCTGGATTGAGAAATAACCTCTTATCAGTGCCTCAATTAATTCAGAAGAATTTGACTGTCATATTCAGCCATAGTAAAGTGGCAATTAAAGGTAAGAATACCTATTTGAAATGTAAAATTGGACATTGTAACCTCTTCTACTTAAATATAAAACCTTTATGTGCCAATGTCAATAAAGAATTCAGTGGACTTAGTGCTAGGGAGGCAAGTTTATGGCATAAACGATTGGGACATCTGAATAGACGCGGTCTACAATTATTAAATTTGCCATACAGTGATGAAAAGTGTCCTCAGTGTCTTGAAGGAAAAGCTAGAAGGCTCCCCTTTAAAAGAACTACCAGATTAACTAAGGAAATAGGTGAACTAATTCATTCGGACATCAGTGGACCAGTGAAAACTCCAACAAGGGATGAAGAATGGTACTTCCAAGTAGTTGTGGATGACTTTTCTCATTTTACCACTGTGTATCTTCTGAAAAATAAAAACGAAGCAGAACAAAACTTGATGAACTATATGAAAATGGTAAAGACTCAACATGGAACCAAAATGAAACGTATTCGGTTAGATAATGGTACGGAGTTCACTTCTACTAATTAAAAAAGATATTGTAGAGAAAAAGGTATAATAATAGAGTACACAATGACCTTCACTCCTCAGCAAAACTCTAAGTCAGAGAGGATGAATTTAACTTTGATGAACAAAGTTAGGACTAAATTTTCTGACAGTGATCTACCTAGACACCTTTGGGGTGAAGCTATACGGTCATCAGCTTATGAATTGAACAGGTCTCCTACAAGTGCTCTCAGTGATGGCACTCCAGCTTCGGTATGGTATGGCATGAACAATATTTCCAAATTAAGAGTGTTTTGTTCTCAAGCATGGGTTCTAAAACTTCCAAGAGAAAGTAAACTTGAACCAAGAGCTAAACCCATGATAATGGTTGGTTATACCGGAGGAGGATACAGAGTATGGGGCCCTATAGAGAACAAGTTTGTTTGTTCTCGAGATGTGATTTTTGACGAAACAAAACTTGGTATAACACAAAATCAGGACTTATACCAATATAGTATCATGGACGAAACACCAAAAGAGAAAATTGAAATGCCTAAAGAAGACAGTGAGAAAAGTAGAGAAGAACAAATGACAGAAGACCTACCAAATAGTGATGATAGTGATTTCTATGATTTCGAAGAGGAAGAAGAAAAAAGTAAAAATAATAGAGGACAATCTAAAAGGAACATCAAAATGCCTACCAAACTCGACGACTATGAATTGTACATAGCATACTGTTTAATAGCCGGAGAACCCGAGAGTTATGATGAAGCTATCAAAACTGGTGATGGATGGGAAGAAGCCATACAGAATGAAATAGATGCGCTGGAACGTCATGGTGTATGGAAAGTTGCTACATTACCTCAAGGAGAAAAGGTTATTGACACCAGATGGATTTTTAAAGAAAAACAAAATGAACTTAAAAAGGCAAGACTTGTAGCAAAAGGTTACCAAGAGATTCCTTCATACTATGTCTATGCACCAGTAGCCAGACTACCTACAATTCGGTTGTTTATATCCTTTGCAATATCTAACAACTGGAATGTAAGACAACTTTATATACCAACTACCTTTTTAAACTAATATTTAGACAATGATATCTACATCAAAACCCCCGATGGTGTGAAAAACGAACCAGGAAAAGTACTGAAACACATTAAAAACCTTTATGGACTTAGGTCTGCTCCAAGAAAATGGAACGAGAGATTTCATGACTTCATGGAAAGTAAGAACATGAAGAGATCATCCAGTGACTTCTGTCTTTATGTCAGTAAGAATGTTTGGCTTGTTATTTGGGTTGATGACATGCTTGTGACAGGAAAAGAGAAAGAGGTTGAATATTTAATAAATCATCTCAAACAAGAATTTAATGCAAAAGATTTGTGTATTTTGGAGGAATTTTTGGGTACACAAATATTCAAAGAAAGAAATAATGTAAAAATTTTTCAATGCACTTTTATTAGTAAAGTTTTCAATAAATTTAACATGAGTAAAGGTAAAGGTTCTAGAACTCCTATGGAAAATAACTTCTAAGTAACTGCAGAAGATCCTACTAATGAAAATGTACCTTTTAGGCAACTGATAAGATCACTAATGTACATTTTTATGGTCAGTAGACCAGATATAACCTATTCAGTTTCCTACCTCAGTAGATTTTTAAATAAACCCACTAGCTGAGTGTGTAAAGCTGCAAAACAGATTTTGAGATACTTAAAAAACACCAAGGACATGAGTTTAACCCTAAGTCCCGTCTCCAATGGTAGCATAAAATGTTATTCTGATGCTGACTGGGCAGGGGACAAGTTAGACAGAAAGAGTGTAAGTGGCCATGTAATTTTCCATGGAGAGAACCCTGTTTTGTGGGCATCGAGAAAACAGCCAACTGTAGCACTATTTACTGCCGAGGCTGAATACATATCTTGTGCAGTTTCTGCCAGTGATATGATATATCTACAAGGTGTTCTTGAAGACATGCAAATTGTAAAAGGTACTCTGACCCTCCTGACTGATAACCAGAGTGCAATTTGCATGGCACAGAGTTTTGAGAACAGTAGAAGACCCCGCCATATTGACATAAAGTTTCATTACCTGAAGGACTTAGTAGACAAGAAGAAAATTATAATTGAATATGTGGACTCGCAGAATAACATTGGTGACATTTTTACTAAGGCCTTATGCCAGAATAAATTTCACCATTTCAGACAATTGTTGAACGTTAATTAATACTTTTATGACGTGTATATTAAATTAAGTACATGAACTCTTTTTTCAAGTCAAAATTTTTGTATGTTTACAGTGTTTACTTGAGGAGGGGTATCAGAATTTTGTAACATAACCTGTTCGGTAAGATACCTCCCGCTCAGTCACGTGTCTCGTGTTGTGTGTAGAGCTCATTAAACGACTCTCCTGATAATGCCTTGTATTAATGCTTCTCCTCACATCCCATATCTAAATTTATTTTTAAAAAAAAATTAATCACACAAGAGTAGATCTGTAATTAACAGCAGAAGCTTAGACCTACAGGGCATTCTGTTAGAAAATTGTTGTGTTAAAAGTAGTACCTTTAATTCAATGTATCTTATTTTACCCAGGCTACAATGTTTCTGGCATCTCCAATAATTTGAACATTTTCAAATTATTGTAAACTACACTTAATGAAACGAGGAAAACTACAATTTTATAATGAGTTGGTAAATACAGCAGATGTTAGCACTATTAAACTGAAATCATTGTCAAACATATACCAAAAAGTTGGAGTGGTTAGGCAGGGTATGAGAAACCAATGTTCGTGTTTACACAAAACAACAGGAAAATTAAAATTGGGTGAACGTTCTAGTTTAATAAAGTACTTTACATTAATTGTGATATCAATTAGAATGGACACCCTATGTTACGTGTTTATATTTCTTTGACCAATGGAAAACAGGAAAAACCGGCCGTATTTGATGATTGGTGAAGAAGGTAATGCACAACAGACCAGATAAGTGAACTAACATTGTCTACTGCTCCCAGATATAGATGTACACAAATAAATTTTTCAGTAATGAATATTAGCTTTGACGTGAACTGCACGTTCATGAGTCCTTTTGCCCACTGACTGCCGTAGTATGCCCACACCAGATGCACCACACCGACAGGCTTGTGGGCACGTGTGCATTAGTGTTTATTATTTATTCAGTTTATTTCATCAGTGTATTTGTTAATAGTGTCAGTGTGTAATTAATAAATAATTTGTTTTGTCATCGGAGACAATCTGCCCAGCCACAGCCAGAGACATGTGACATTCTACATTTGGCAATGCTGTGGCTGGTGCAATGAAAACATTTAGAATAAGTATTATCATTTTTATTATGTATTTGTGTAAGGGTAATTATGTTTTCTTGTGTTAATTTAGTTCATATCATTTTCCATCCCATAATCATCTTTCAGTGTATATTGTGTTTCACCGTTTCACCGCATGGCGTCGGCTGCGCCTAGGTAGCGGAAGCCGGCGCACATTTCCGGCCAGTATTCGCCAGGACTTGGACGAGCTCGGACTTACGCTCTCCCCACTCCGCAGAAGCCCTAGCAAGGACATCACCTGTCGAACAGTATCCAGTCGCATCCATAACATTATAAATCATTATCATCATCTCTTTCCTTACTTAACTTGCATAGCGCCGAGGGTAGAGCGACGTTATTATTTATCGGGAATCAAAAGTGCATTTTGAGCTTCACATGATAAGACCACGTGGTCGCTTGTAGTTCCGGGCCATTCAGGCCACGTGTCTTCTGTATAGTTGAGTGTACATAACGGGGTAATAAATACCTTAACAACCAGCACCACTGTTTTTATTGATAATCAAGTAAGGCATGCAAGGTGGCCCACAACCTCGGCAACGTGTTTATGACGGAGTGTTTACCAGAGTCCCTAGGCTGTCGGCCGAACGACCCTACATCTCATCAGCTCACCGCAGAGCTGTGGCGCCGGGCACACACATATTACTTCACAACTCTGGAAACACCGCAGATCAAGTTGGCTTTATCGTCATAGCCAAGCTTGGTCACGTCAGCTTCAACACACCGCTTTCACACCAGCCGCTTCTAGAATGTATGTACACTTCAAAAAATTGTGTGTGCACATTACATGATTTTCTGTAATGACTATGGTGATAGTAAATATAATTCTGAATGTTTGTAACTAAAAATGATTACTTTTAGCTTTCAAAGAGAAGGCTGCTATTTTTGTCAATAGGTTTATCACATAGAACTGTTTCCTGGTAATATTAAACATAATTTTCCATGATTCTAATATTATTTAATTATTTTGCTAAGATTTATAATTACATTAAATACATGGTTAATAAATAGGATTAATCAACCATGTGCCAATTTACTACCCAGACCAATATATACAAAAATTTTACAATCTGTAATTATATATTTTCCATTGTTTTCAAAACATTATGATAATTTTGTTATTACCACAACCACATTTGCAAGAAAATCAGTATTTAAAAAAAAAAATGAAACATATAAGTTCTGTGGTTATATTATAAAAATCAAACAAACTACATATCTTCTATTAACCTTAATAGTGTTGTCAAAATGTTGTGCATCCTTTTCAATATATTGCCTAGCACATAATTGACTGTCCTTCCACTCTCCTTGTTTAGTTAGAAATACACTATTTTCAAACTTTTGAATGAAGTCAGCCAAGACAAACATCTGCTTCATACATATACTGTAGCAGTCTGAAAGCTTTCTTTACAAAAAATAAAATATAATAAATGCCCTACAGCATCAATATTTTCAAAATAATATGTTTCAATTCAGTGTCAAATAAATCTTCCCACAGTTCATTATAAATGTTACATAAAATATGTAACAAGTGTGAAAAACTAAAGACAAACAAATATGCTGCTTTAGCTCCAATATTTTAAGAGTACCTAACCCTATGCACCTAAACCTTTGCACTATACAGAGTTTGTACAGCCAATTTCATTGTAAGGCAAGCACAGAAAAGAATTGCACAATTTCCCCTACAATATTTCTTCATTTACAAATTCTCAACAGCAGTGGGCGACCCCAGATTTTTGCATGTGGGAATTGTGCAGGACGATGCCGCTGGTTGGCAGATTTTCTTGGGGATCTCCCATTTCCCCCACCCTTGCATTCCGGTGCCGCTCCATACTCACCCCGCCTCAACCTCATCGGCTCTTAAGACCTTGATGTTAAGAGCTGCCCAAATCTCTTCACTCATTCACAAATTCCCAAACTGTGAAAGAAAAGTTTTTGTTTAATAAAACAATAATTTTTAGCCTAACCAAGTTATTTGTTCCTACGTGGGCAATGAAATATTTGGAAGCAGACCCAAATTATTTTGCAGTTTTTAATTATTTGCCACAAACATGTAACTTACAATTGGCAAAATTAATGATTTTTTTTGGATATGTCCTACTTTTCATTCTGCAAAAAATACATAAATAATTTGTCTGAGCTCTTCTATTTCCCGTTTGCATGCAATACAAAAATCACACACATTTATCCATGGATCACCCGGGAATTCTGTTGAACCTGTGTCAAGACAGACTGCTTCCAGCCGCATAGTGGAGTCCTCAGCCCCTGGTCCTGTTGGGTTCAATTTTAATTTGGTTTTAAATTGCAATGAGAATGAATTTCTTTAACCTCTTCAGTCCTGGTGTCTATGATCGAGGACATGTTCCACATTAAATATATTTGTGTTTGTCATCGTACACAACAAGGAATCAGTGGCCGGTGTTTTGAGAGTCTGCCTTGCGAGAAATCTGATTTGTTAAAGTTTCTGCACCTCTCGTTTGTATATGGTTTATGCCGACATCAGCGAACACACAGTATTTAAATAAATAGTTGCGAGAAGCGCGCTCAACAAATCAAAAAAATCCAAAAAATTAAACGTTTGCAACGCTTGAGCTCGTAATTAATTCGGGACTGAACAAGTTAACATTGGTTCCCCGTGACAAACAAGTCGCTGACCAACCATATACCAGACATGTTTGATGAGCGACATGTCAGGCGAATGTGCAGGCCACGGAAGCAGTGGTAACCGTCATTCATTGAAGAAGGCTTGTACATTCCTCGCTACATGTTGCCAGGCATTGTTCTGCTGAAATATGGCATGTGGAGTCCCTGAAGGAGGGGCAGTACCTCGAGCTCTAACATCTCCCTGATGTAGCAGTTGCTGTTCAGATTGCGCTCAAGGCATAGGAGTCGTGATCACATGTTTTATCCAATGACGCCCCAAACCATTACACTTGGTGTTTGTTCGCTATGCTGCTCCACAATGCAGGCTGCCAGATTGCGGTCACCACGGTAGCGTCTAACACGTATACGGCCATTACTGTAGGAAAGGTTGCAAGTGGGATTTGTCCAAAAACACTACATTTTGCCACTCAGTATGCTGGCGACGGTGTTCACGTGCCCATAGCATTCCGATGCGTTTATGGTTTCTGGACAATGGAAGCCGACGCAATGGCATATGCGCTACCAGACCAGCCCCCAGCAGACGGCGCCAAACTGTCGACACAGACAGGTCCACACCCGTTGTAGTGCTCCAGTGTCGAGCCAACACTGTGGGTGAGGCTGTACGGGTCATTATGGCCATGCGGACAAGATAGCTGTCATCCAGTGCTGTGGTTACATTTTGAGGTCCGGTACCCACTTATCGCAGCGTATGACCCTCTTCTATCCACTGGTGCCACACACACATCATTGTCATAGCAGCATGCCCTGTACAAGCCAAAATGTCACACATGATAAACCCGTTTCCTGGAGTCCGATCATTCTGCCCCGTTCGAACTCACTCACGTGTTGATATGGCGCCGTTTGACGTCAACGAGGCTTACTAGCAGTTGCTTTCACTTTGTGTGTTCGCTCTTCACTGACTAAGCTTGGCGTAACTTAAACCTTTCCAGTCACACAAGAGAGGGTGCTGGGCCTACGTGTAAGCCATCTCTCTGCAATCGTAATCACTTATTGCTGGTACACTGTTCACACATTATCTGAGTTTGGATTCATTCGGGGCATTCTTTCTGGGTGTTGCAATTTTCACAAACAATAGTGTGTATGTGTATATGTCTGTATGTGTGTGTGTGTGTGTGTGTGTGTGTGTGTGTGTATATATATATATATATATAGACACACACACAGGATGTCCCATTTATCTTGACCACCCACAATAACTGTGTACTGGGACTCCAAATGAAAAAGTGCTTCATGCAGAAACTGTATAACTTGAAGGGGGAAATAATACTGCTGGGGAGTCAGCCTTATAGCATTATTTATTAGTGAGTTACGAGCACTAACATCAAAAATACTGCATCAAAAGTTTGATGAAGCTTGTCAAGCCTGTTCTAAAATGTATCAAAATGTATTGGTCTAATAAACAGATAGTTAAAAACCACCACAGACATTGGGACTCATAAGGGTTCATGAATACCCGTTATGTGATGCCTTGCGGCAACAACTTTGCTGGATGGGACAGTATGACGTTGATGCTCTTCATTTGATATAGAGGTGATGTAAACAGTGCAGTTACCCAGAGTTGTGTACCCCATTCCACAGAGGGCTTAGAGGAAACAAAGGAACACACATGACGTGACGACTACTCAATCGGTCATCCTTTTACAGTTGAATACAGTACACTGCAAGGTGAGAGTTGTCGTAACGGAAATGTACTCCAACAACGAGAAGGTAGAAATGCTGCTCATCTATAGAGAATGTAAGTAAGCAGATGAATGTGTTTGTATTATTTTACAGTACAGTGTAGTACATTCAAGTGAGTTGTACTGAAACACACACATACACAGTTCTGTTATTACCATTATCAATAGCTTGGTTCGCTTACTCATTATTCATTCTGTTGAAGTTCGGCGTAATGCTAGTCAGGTGGAGCAACTCTACAGAGAGTGATACCATGACATGACCCCACCGTCCAGACGGATGTTTTGACGTCTCATTGTGAAGCTTTGTGAACCGGGCAATCTGAACCCACAGCAACGCATTCATTATAGAACTTGCACAGATGAAGCTGCTGTTCTCATTGATGTAGCAGATAATCCACACGTCAGCACACGCCAACTGGAAGCCGAAATTGGCATTCTGAAAACAAGTGCACATTACATTCTTAAGCATCATACATTCCATCCCCATCACGCACACTTACGCCAAGAATTGCATGGGAATGATTTCCAGAATCGTGTCGAGTTCTGTCAATGGGAATAAAATCAAATTATTGCCAACCTGACCTTTTTTTTTATGTTCTTTTTACCAATGAATTGTCATTCTTCAACTCATGCCAAGTGAATATAAGGAACATGCATTATTGGGCCATTGAGAACCCACTATGGCTTAAACATGTGGACCATCAGCATCAATGGAGAGTTAACGTCTGGTGTGGGATGGTTGGCAATAAGGTTATAGAGCCTTAATTCGTGAATGGTAACCGAAATGGCAGGGAGTATGCCACATTCATACAAACAATTCTTCCTGGTCTTCTGGAGGAGATACCTCTAAGAAACAGAATGACAATGTGGTACAAGCACGATGGATGCCCAGCACATAATGCCATGTATGCACATTTTGTTCTGAACCTAAAATATCCTGGTAGGTGAATTGGTCATGGAGGACCAGTTCAATGGCCTGCTCAGTCTCTTGACAACCATCTGAACTTGTTTCTTTGGGATTACCTCAAAGGCGCTGTCTATCGAGATATTCCATATTCCAACAACTCCAGAGAACATGCAGGAACATATTGTGCATGCTTGTGATGCTCTTCAGCACGCAACACTGGAGGAATCAGTGATGCCATTCATCCAGCGACTGAACTTGTGTATCGCTTACAATGGTCACCACTTTGAACATCTAATGTGAATGTTCTACTCCTCACAGTACCCATATTGATAGTAGTACAAACGAGCAGTAGAGATATCGCACTTTCTGTGTCATATTTAATGTTCATGTTACGAAAGTATACATTGTGCTACATGTTTCAATAGGTCTTGACGAGCCCCATTGAACATTCTACCAATATATGTATGGTGCTATTTAAAAAACTAATGTTAATACTCATATCTCACTAATAAATTATGATATATGGTTGACTACCCAGCAGTATTATTTCCCCCTTCCAGTTATACAATTTTTGTATTAAACACTTTTTCATTTCGAGCTCCGGTGCAGAGTTATTGTGGGTGGTCAAGATAAATGGGACAGCATGTGTGTGTGACACACACACACATGCTGTCCACCAACCACCCATGCTTCCTGCATGGGTGGTCGGTGGACTTCGACATTGAGGTCGCCGTTATGGGGGATCTGTGTACCTGGTGCGGCATCGTCGTCGACGTGACATGGTGTTAGGCTCAGGTCATCCTGGTGCACCTTGGCAGGCTTTCTGCCAAGCCGGACCAGGTGGGTGGTGGGTCCGATGGCTCGTACAATCACGTGCGGCCCACTCCACTTCACCGCAAAGCCCAAGCAGAAGTCTCTACGTGCTGCGGACTGTGGGTGCGCACAGACGTAGATATGCTGACCGGGTCGTAGTCAAGATGGTGGACACGTGGTGGTTGCAAGGCACTGTGCGATGTAATCTCGCTGGTGAGTGCGTACCTCTTGGTGCTCCCTTTCACGCCATTCACATTGGGTGTCACTGCTGACTGGGTCACCACTGTCTTCTGCCTGCAGGCAGTCAAAATAATAAGGCAGGGTGGTGATGTGGCTCAGCAGGACATTGGCAGGTGACTTGCCGATGGTGGCGTTGACGTGCCAACGGAGGGTGAAGAGGGCGGCAGGCAGGTGGTCAGCCCAGGTGATGTACTGGTTGCCCACACGGAGCCACAGCTGGGTGTTGAGCTCCTGGTTGCGGCACTCCATGGGGTTGGCACGTGGGTGGTAGATCGCCGTCTTCAGGTGTCGCACCCCCAATGGGTACACAATTCGCGCCACTTCCTGCGGGTGAATTGTGTGCCATTATTGGTAAGCAGGTTCTGCAGATATCCCCACTTGGGGAAGAAGTCTGTCTACAGGACCTTGGCAAAACTCGTGGCTCATGCGCTACTGACGGGGTATGTCTCGACCCACATGGAGAATTTATCGGTGACCACCACAATTAATCTATCCCCCTCCCCCGAGAACCCGGGGTAGGGGCTCATGAGTTTGAGAAACACCATCTCGAAGGGCTTAGTGGGTAGTCGGGACTGCTGCTGTTGTACCCCGTCAGCTCAACATGCTTTGAATTGGTTGCACTTAACACACTGTAGAACGTACCTGTGTGCGTGCTCGGTTAATCCGGGCCAAAAGAAATGTTCATGCCCATTGCAAATTGTTTACACCGTCCCCGAGTGTCCTGATACAATGCTATCGTGCGCGTGTCTCAGTACCTACTCTCTATCATTGGGGGGAAGAAACAGTCTCCACGAGTAATGGTTACTAGGTGAACATGTTTCTAAACGGTCATCTATTACGCCTCAACACTCGACAACTTGCAGGGTGCAACGGTCTATCTGCTCGCAAGTGAGTGCGCACTTAAACTGCGTTTACATCATGTACAGTGAGGTTACTGTTGGTGGCGTTTATCTGGTGAAGGCTTACCTTACTCAGTGGTTCCCGTGTTGTTGGTGGTAAAATCTCCCCCCACACTGCGTCGTCCTGCACCACGACGTCGGCGCATGGTGACCTGGATAGCGCGAATGCTAGCTGGTTTTCGCTGCTTGGGACATGCTCCACGACAAAGTCATAAGCTTGAAGAAGCAATGCCCACCGGGTCAGCTTGCTGTGGACTCATGGTGTGGAGCCATACCAAGCAGTGGTTGTTGGTGCGAAGCGTGAAGCGCTGGTACTTCTTGATGGCCCATACAACGGCTAAGCATTCACGTTCGTTGACGTCGTACCTCCGCTCAGTTGGTCTGAACTTGGCACTAGCGAAGTAGAAGACGTGACGTTCGCCATTGTCGCCGCACTGATAGAGCACTAGATATAGTCCTCATTGGCTGGCATCGGTCTACAGGTAGAGGTGTTTTGTGGCATCGTACCTAGCCAAGGTTGGGCACACTCGGAAACATGACTTGATTTGCTGGAAGGCGTCGTCGGCGGGGCCATCCCATTGAAACCGCCGCTGGGTTGACAGCAGGTCAGTGAGAGGTGCAGTGATGACGGCAAAGTCATGAATGTGCTCCCAGAGCCAGTTTATTAGCCCAAAGAACTTCCAGAGATGCATGCGCGTACGTGGTGGTGGGTACTCATCAATCAGCTGCAGTTTTTCAGGGTTGGGTTTGTTGCTTTCCTCATCTACAACATCCCCCAGGAAGTAGATGTTAGTCTTTCCGAGGTGGCATTTTGTAGTTGCGCTCATGAGGCCGTTGATGGCCAACCTCTCGAGCACAAGTGACAGGTGGTGTAAGTACTCCTCCCAACTTGCCCACCATATCACCACGTCGTCCAGGTAGGCGAGTGTGAATTTGCTGATAAGGTCGTCCAACACTCTGATCATCATCGCTTGGAAGGTGGGCGGTGCATACTTCAGTCTGAACGGCATGGCGAAGAGCTGAAAACGCCTGCCATCAGGGGCCATGAATGCTGTCTTGCCACAGTCTTCGAGCTTGACGGGCACTTACCAATAGCAGCTCTTGAGGTCAAGAGATAACATGATCTTGACTTGTCCTAAGGAACTGAGCGCATCTTTGACACTGATGTATGGTGGTAATGCAGTACGTGTCACTTGGTTCACTGGCCGAAAATCTACACAAAACCTCCACGTGCCGTCTTTTTTAGGTGCCAGTGTTATGGCGGAATTGAAGTCGCTGTTTGTTGGCTAAATAACACCGTCATTCAATATTTCTTGGATTTGCTATTTAATATTTTTTGCTTGGTGCGGTAAATAACTGCGTGGCGGAGTGCGCTCAGCTACTATGGCGCGACGAAGGTGGTTGTGTGCTGCAAACAAGTCTGGGCACTCGTCAAGGAGCCGCTGAAAATCTGCCTGGTGTTCGGGCGGTATGTCGTCGTCAAAGTCTGCTAGTGAAACAGCTGGTACTGTATCGGCTGGTTGCCAGTCAAGGTTATATACTGTGCGTCGCTACTTTAGGCTGAAATGGATGTGACGTGTCGTGGGTTAAACTATGCTATTTTGTTCAGTAAGCCACAGTACACCAAGGATGGCATCTTCCCTAATGTATGGGGTAACAACTGCGTGGTTATTGTTTTTAGGTCACATATGCAAAATGTCACTGTGGCTTCACCTAGTGCGGTGCTGGTGTGCCGATTTGTGGCTAAACGAATTACTTGAGTGGCTGGAGTGATATCTGTAGGATGCACAAAACGAGGCTGTATGAAGTTATGTGAGGCAACAGTGTATATTAATGCATTGCAATGACGACCGTTAATAAACACTAAAATGCGGATGAATTGTAAATGAATGCTACTAACCTGGTTAATTAGTGCTTGTTCCGATGTCAAGTTGGTAATATTGTTCAGACTGGGATGTCGGGAACATCTGGCTCCTATACCCCTGCTTCCCATTTACCGAATTTCTGCTTGCATGGTTGTTTGTTTGAGGTGGGGATTGTTAGGGCATGCACTGTGCCAATGTTATTCCTGACCGTCACAATAACGGCATGGAGTTGGCGGTGGATGGCTTATATTGCACTTAACGTTTTCTTCCACGCACTGTCTGTTGCACTATTGTTTTTGTTGTCACTTGCAGCAGTAATTTTTGCTGCATTGATTTCTGCGCTGGAATTTTTGTCCCGTTGTGGACCGAAAGGTGTTTTAGCACTGTTTTGCACTACGTCCTGTCCCTTCACACTGTTCTGACGTTGCTCGTGGCTCTATCGCGCGGCACTTGTTTCATGTTCGTGGCGCGGCTGGCACGGATTTTACTCCAAGATTATCGCGGCACGCATGAGTTCATCAAGGCTGCTATTAAGCAGTGGTACCAATGCAGCACGGTACTCTGGGCGCACTGTTTCTGCCACCACTTCCAGCACTTCGTGCTCAGGCAGATGTGGGTGGAAACGTCTGACAAGGTGTATTTTTCTAGTGATAAATGTGGTTAGTTTATCTGTTCGCTGTTGCTCTTCTAATGTCAGTTTGCTTTGCGCTTGAAGTGACATGAATGCTCCTCCAAAGCGGCACTGGAAAGCATGGAGGAACTCCTCCCACCGTAGACCGTAGTGATTGATAGATTTCTACCAGGAAAGCGCTTCTCCGGAGAGTTATGCTCCAATGCAGCTAGGCCACTCCTCCATGCATACCCGATAGCGTTGTAGGCGTGCTGTATACAGACACTCAGGAACACAGATGGGTTCCCCTCCCTGTAGGTGATCCCGCAAAGGTGGGTAGCGACTGGAATCACGAGGGCGTGGTAACACTGGTTGGTCCAGGTGCAAGGGTTGGGATGGCTGTAGTGGTTTGGTGTGGCCTTCCGCTACTTTGCGGCCATGAGCTCGCAGATGGTGGATCAAAGTTGGGCATAGGAAATTGTGTCACCGGGTTTGCTTGCAGAAATTTTGGTGCGTGAGTTGGTAACACTGGAATCATCTGTTGGGGAAGGCAGGCGTGGGAAAGTAGATGGCGAGTGGCGGTATGTAAGGGGCATATGTTACATAGGAGAGGGAGAAGTGCTGAAGTCAAGGCCGGCTGGCAGGGTGTGGCACAAGCGAGTGGCGCTGCTTTGTTTACATCTGCCACATGCGCGCTAATAGCGTGTGACAGCTGCGGTGCGGTATCGGCCGCTGCTGTGCATTGCCGACATGTGGATTTGCCATATCGTACTGTCAGTCTCTCGCCAGGCTGTAAACACTGCCCGTGTACATGCACTGCACACACCCTGCATTGTAATACGTCACTGTTTTCGCCCCCCGGGCACATTGCGTTGGTTGACAGTCAGGACCAGTTAATAATAATAAATCTTTGTACACTGTAGAAGTGTTCAATTGATTGCTATTGCTGTGGCACTGTAAGCGCTGAAAGTTTCGGTTTTGTATGGTCGCGAGTTCGGTCGTGGTGAGGCATGTTGAATGGTAATGCTGTAGGGACAAAGTACATTGGAGAGTAGGGATACCTTGGCGTGTGCACAGTAAACTGGCATACAACATTTTATTGATTGGGAGCTGAATGTTCTGATTTTGTTGACTGGTATTGTCCAAATCTTTAAATTTGCACTGGCTTTGAATTCTGTTTATCACTTCGGAGCTGTCCATGTGTTCACGGCGCGGTTGCTCGTTGGGCTGGTATTACAAGCACACTTGCAATATGTAGTGCCTAATTCGTACTTGGCCACTACACCCTGTGGAATGGGGTGCAAGCATTGCCAACACAGAGGCGTCGGGACGCCTACAGGTGTCACGCCAGCCATTGTTGACGGTCGCGGCGCGGCAGCGAAATCCAGCGGTGGAGGTCAAGTCCACGGCCCACCTCTCGTGTCTGACCTCCCGGCACCCGCTTGGAGGGGTGTACTGCCTGGCAGTAGAAGGGGTGTGCACGCCTGCATACATAGCATGCTGCACCGATCGATACTCCCAGTTGCACCCACCTGCTCTGCTGCACAGTACACATTGCTGGAGGTGGAGGGGTGGTGATGCCTCGCTGTTCCGTTATGGCCGACTCGCTGCACATTCTTTGCACCATTCATGTAATGGCGGCTGTAAAGCTGGTTTTAGCGTGCTTTTACGCCACGTGGTGTGGTGACTCTGGGCATTCATNCTCCTGATGTGTTCTTGATGTTGTCTGGTTGGGAGGGTAGGGGAATAGCTGGGAAAAATGCTCTAAGAGGAGTTGAGGTGTCGGAAGATTTAGGATATTTCTGGGTCGAAAAACCGTGGAAGGAATAACGAGGGAAAGGTATGCCACATGGAAGGGCGACATTTTAACGCCTGCTAAATTGCATAGGACATTATATAACTGGAATAAAAATTAGCCACCTAGTTGGGCACCAATTAAACGCCTGTTAAATTGCATAGGAAAAATGTTGAACAATGAGAGTTTTCAGCAGGAAATAACCCCACAGAAGGGGATCAATTTATCAATTTAATGCCTGTTGGCGGGGTGGTGTTAGGTAAATGGAAGTTTTGAGGGGTGGTGGAAAACATTGTTACAGGGGTTTGGAGTTGGATACCCCACTACGCGCCAGACACCGTCGACAGGCGGTGTTGATTGCTGCTGCTGATGATGATGATGATGATGATCTTAGGGTACAGCAAGCTATTCACCTGGATGTACGCAGTCCCTCAGTGAAATTGTTGGATGAGCCCCTCTGGACAGCAAAACCAGGCGTATCCTACACCTGATACGTCGGAATGAAGTGGGCCTGTTCAGGCTGACCCACACGCCTTTTACTGATAAAAGATCGGTGTTGAGCTTGCTGGTTTTTAAGGTAAATTATGTGAAATTAACGCGAAAGCGGGTTGTAGAGGACCCGGACCCCGAAATGCCCGAAGACAGTGCTTGAAATGAAAAACACGAAGTCTGAAAGTAATAATTGCATGTAATTACTCTTGCACAAGACTTTACATCACTCTAGGTGAAAACTTTACACGGGTTCTGGCATGCGGCCCGCCAGATAGACAAAACAGTGAAAGTACACAGGCGTGCACAACAATGAATTACTGGTGTCTTAAGCTTCCCTGGGTGATGCTATTCTTGGGGAAGAAGGGATGGCGTTTCCAGGTGCAGAAAAGAACAGGTTCCAGTAAGTCACATGAGACTATTGCAACTAAAGATGATTGGAGCAAAAACATGAATGCACACGGAGCACGACACAGTGCGTGCCGACCCCTTGAGACACAAGATGGCGACTGACGAGCTCGCAAGGCCAAGGACTATGGCGGCATGCGGCTCGCCCTGCACTACTTTCTGTTGAACTAAAACACTTGCAGAACGAAATGGACATGAATCTTTGCATGAAACATGAATAAATAAATGCATAATATCACACTGCACATGAACAAATACAATTTAGATGTGGATAGCATGAAATGGGGGTGAAACCACTAAGTGGAAAAAGACGTGAATTTTCAAATAAACATAAATAAAGCACTGAAATGCTTATAGGGGCGTCTTTGAGCGTCCATACGCCTGGTGTGTCTTTCTTTGCTTTTAATTATTTGATCTTAAATTGCCCTATAATTAATGTGTGCCGAGTCCGTCATAATGCACCCTCACACTCCCGGAGGGGGGTGGTATGAAGTGGCATGGCACTACTCTGCACTCTCCTGCTCTCGCACTACACTGTACGCGGCACTGCACTGTGCACTAAGGGCACACTGGTGCAATTTGATGCTGTGGATGCGCGGTTTGGCAAACTGTCTATGTCAGTGTCTAAGATTTAAGGTTATACATATTACCCAACCTATTTTCTAACCTTTTTTTATTCTTACAGCGCATCTTTGTTGTATATAAACTTTCACATGTGATTGATAATTAACTATATTGAGTTTTATTTAATAACAGTGTGTGCTAGTTTGACAGTGTCTCATCACAAGAAAATTCTAACCTATGAGTAGGCAAGTGATAAAATGAGTTACGCTAGCAAGAGGACTGTAAAATGTGCATACTGCAAGTGAGAGGGGCGGCATGATCATCTGCAAAGACACACTAGTAGCTAACACAAAAACCAAAGAACAAGATGTGCAGGACAGGAAATTTTAAGTTGGTTCAGTTTTATTAAAACAGATCTATGTGAACCCTCCACATGTCAGGAATTTCACCTGCCCCCCAAATAGGTATGCTAAAATGGTTCTGAATTTGTTTCAGTTGATAGCATCGACCAGAAGTCTAAATCACAGTCAGATAGAAGCCTACAAAATATTGCTTATTACCAGCAGACTACAGGAAATATAGGACAAGGTGAACAGCTTGCAAGTATTTCTTCCATGATTTGTCAGTTAAATAAACAAATTGTTGATGAGCAGCAAGATGTAAATAGCATGAAAATTCGAGAAGAAAACTCAAAACAGAGTGAAACTGTAGGCCTACCACAGATTAATCACAGTTCAAAATTGATGAAGCAAAGATTAAGTTAATTAGGGTTTGCAAGACACCAAGAAACCTTGTATAAGCAATTACCAATAGCTTCTCAAGTCTGTTGGAAAAATCAAATATTTGAAGTATGGAATATTTTCTCTGCCGCCAATGTCAAATGATGATGGTATAAAAACAGAAGAGTTCAGAGTGTCTAAATAAAGTATGAACTTGAAGAATTTAAAAACACACTTATATGATCACACACTGAAAAAAACATACCAGTGTTGTGTGGATTTTAAAGCACTAAAATCATATGAAGAAATAGAAGAAGTGAAATAAAGGAAGTGATAACCCTAAGTGTGGCTTAGATTGCCTCTACAACTGTAAAGAAATGTAAGGATGGGAAATTCTATGAAATACATGTTAATTTGAACAATAAATGGGACTAATGTAGAAGACATAAACCCTTCACAAAAATTTTTCAAAACATTTTGTATTTCTGTGTTTAAAATACTGTAAAAAAAATAAGATTTCAAACTTCCTAACAATCACAAATCCCATGAGCAAACAATTGCCACTGGTGTCTGTAACTGCTGACAAGATAACAAAGCAGCACAGGACTTACCAAATTGTTTGTGTAATTACTTATTGAAGGTGTCCAGACATGCATCCTTCTAGATGTATCACCATGCGGAACATCCCATAAAGAAGAAGTGTTGGCTGGTAAGGTTCAAGAATCTCTTGATAGAAATGGGATTAATCTGACCCAGCAGATTAATGAGCTGGCTTTTGACTGGCAATATTTTGACCTGAAAGTTGACCTAAAACTTGTAGAAATGTGTGGGAGTGAAAATGACAGTGACTTATTGCTGCTAACATGGGATATGGCCCATAGACTGGGATGTGTTCTCAGAGATGTAAGAAAAACACAGTCTTGGGCATGGTTAAATAAACAAACCAGTGTTGGTGAAATTACAAAGAACTACGAATGGGGCATTTCTTATGAAGAGCTTATTGTTGCAGCTGATGAACTTGATTCATCCTTCTTGAATCGAAAATTGTATCAAGACTAGATTTTTTCAGAGTGAAGTAAGGGTTTATTAAACTTTTGTGAAAGACTTCCCCCTATTTTACACTCACTTACAGAGGAAACCGAGTGATGCCATTAAAAATGCACAACACACCAAAGCTAAGGAGTTTTCAGCATTGTTAAGAAAGTTTTCTTCCTTTAAGCTCTGTTTTCAGCTGTTGGGAACTATCGATATCCTACAGTTAGTTATGATGTTCATCTGCTTGACGTAACCAAGCTTGGCTACGACGATAAAGCCAACTTGATCTGCGGTGTTTCCAGAGTTGTGAAGTAATATGTGTGTGCCCGGCGCCACAGCTCTGCGGTGAGCTGATGAGATAGGGTCGTTCGTCGACGGCCTAGGGGCTCTGGTGAACACTCCGTCAGACACACTATGCCGAGGTTGTCGGCCACCTCGCACGCCGTACTTGATTATCAATAAAGAAACAGTGATGCTGGTTGTGAAGGTATTTATTACCCTGTTATGTACACTCAACTACACAGAAGGCACGTGGCCTGAATGGCCCGGAACTACAAGCGACCACGTGGTCTTATAACCTGAGTCTCGAGATGCACTTTTGATTTCCAATAAATAATCACGTCGCTCTCCCCCCGACACTATGCAAGTTAAATAATAAAATATATGATGATAATGATTTATGATGATGAGGATGCCACTCGATACTATTCGACAGATGATGTCCTTGCTATTGCCTCTGCGGTGTGGGAGAGCTTGACGTCTGTGCTCGTCCAAGTCCTGGTGATTACTGCCGGAAATGTGCGTCGGCTTCCGCCGCCTAGACGCCGCCGACGCCATGCGGTGGTACAGTGAAACATAATATACACTAAAAGATGATTATGGGATGAAAAATGATATGAACTAAATTAACACAACAAAACATAATTACAATTACACAAATACATAATAAAAATGATAATACTTATTCTAAATGTTTTCATTGCACCAGCCACAGCATTGCCAAATGTAGAATGTCACATGTCTCTGGCTGTGGCTGGGCAAATTGTCTCCTGATGACAAAACAAATTATAAATGAATTACACACTGACATTATTTACAAATACACTGACGAAATAAACTGAATAAATAATAAACACAAATGCACTCGTGCCCACAAGCCTGTCGGTGTGGTGCGTCTGGTGTGGGCATACTGCGGCAGTCAGTGGGCAAAAGGACTCTTGAACGTGCGGTTCACGTCACGGTGGTTAAAAATAAACAAAAAAGTTTTTTTGGGGGGATGCGAGTATTATATATATATATAATTTTCAATAGAAACTCAAACCTCTATTACGTTTCACATTTATCAAGACATAGTGTGTTTTTATTAACGAGGAAAATAATAGATCATGTGCTGAATTTGAAAAATCAAGTTTTTCTAAACAATAACCAGAAAACTGGTTTTACTTTGGATAGAAAAAAATAATGTATGATTTAAGGGAAAAGAGATTGCTTTGTTATTGGGATATGCAAATAGTCGAAAAGCAATTTCTATGCAGGTGAAAGGAAAAAAAAATGAAAAGCATTTAGCGAATTAACCACTAATGCAATTTGAGTCGTGGTTGTGAACGAGCAGCCACATACTTTTAAAATAAAACAAATAGTAACAATAGTATTATTTTTATGACATTTGAATGTTTGCATACACATTTGATACATCACATGTTTTTTTATTCATTAGTTCGAGAAAAAATAGAGACTTTTTATAGAGTCCATTGAAATATTCCTTGAAGGTGTTGAAAGATGTATTCTTGAACATTGATTCACTTAGTGGTAAAAACTCGTGTTTGATTTCACCGACAATGTACATTTTGTTTTTTCCTAAATTTTCTGATAATATCTTGCAAAGTTCATAGCCAATTTTTTTTCTTATTATTGCATTTTTCCAAAGCTGCTTTCATGAACGCATCGAACGGAGATTGGGAAGGTGGAACTAATTTAATATGTTTAATAAATGAGTGTATGTTGTGTATGGGCTGTGCTTCAATGGATCCATTCATCCACATTTGAACGAGGGTGTATGCAGTTAGAAGATTATGTTGCTCGAGAATTCGACCGAAATGTGTTATATTTTCTGGTACATCTTCGTATTTAGAATCGAGGATAGACTTTACAATTTCTATGTACTGATGACTAGCCACCCCATCGCTAATCATTTCCAGCTCTAGTCGACAGAGCTCGGCGAAATGTACCGCAACTTGTTTCATAGATACCTGGGTATTAATTTCATAGGAAGAATCAACCACTCCCTTTTTTTGTTTGTGTAATGGTCGTGTGTATTCCAGTTAAAATTTTCACAAATCTAGATATGTAATTTTTCAGTTTTTGTGCTAGTTCTTCAGGACCATCATCTGGCTCTATTTGTAGGCTTATGCGAGGATCTGATATTTCTCTAGGAGTATTTGCAGTTAATCTCTGTAAATGAGGGGGGGGCGGGAGAAGAGGTATTTGGGGATGAGAAGAAGGCTAGGTATTTGTTACAATTATATCAGAGTCGATGCATGGCAGTTCTAGAGGTCGAAGTTGTAATGGTGGAAATGAAGATCTTGGTGGTTGGGTCTGTTGTTGCATGATGACTGAAAATAATCTTATTGTTATAAGTAATATGTGAAATTGTATTTAAAAAAAACAAATGAGTGAAAACATTTGCACTGTTGTAGAAACAGGGCTGGTTCAGTTTACATGTGTGCCAAAAATTGCATTTGGCGAACACAGAGATGTGGAAAAATTATCTCAAATATTGAATCGTGCAGAACAGCTCCTATCTTCCTTGGAAAAAACACAAATCACTTCACAAAGAGGTGAAGGTCTTTTGAATGATTTGGAAATGTTCCTCATTGGTTTAGGTGAAGAATTTTCGAAACTTTTAATGAAAGGAAAATCTACACTAGCTGAAAATCAATACACAATTTACAAATTGTGGGTGTATTTGGTACAAAAATTGGCGATTGTTAGATGTGCTCTTTTATCAAAAAATAATTTCGAACATTTAACANGCGAAGAATTTTCGAAACTTTTAATGAAAGGAAAATCTACACTAGCTGAAAATCAATACACAATTTACAAATCCACCCACATAAACCATGTTTTTAACCGCTAACAATCTACACGAGAATTATCAAAAAATAATTTCGAACATTTAACAGGCCAGTTTGAATATGTGTTTCTAGGTTATTTTTGGAATCCCAAGAATGCGAGTAGTTTATTTGGAAGAGAAGCAAACTCGGAGATTACATCTCTTAACCTGGACACCGCTTAGCTTGGGGTTAAAAGAAAGTTCGATGTAAGTGGCTGTGATCAGCTTAGAGCTGAGCTCAAAATTTTAATCTATATGCAAGTTTTTAATCCCGATTTAAATTTATAATGTTTTTTGGCCCTCCTGGCCCCGGTAAGAGCACACTAGCCCATGCAATCGCATCCGAATGGAAAGCCAAACTGTATCAACTCAAAATTGGGCAGTTGTCCTCACCCACCATCGGTGATACCGAATGCAAATTAGCCAACTTGTTCCAAATGACAATTGAAAACTCGAACCAATACTTTGTGTGGTATTTTTAGACGAACTCGACGAAATACTTTCGCAAAATTTAGCAATTCCACCTCATTTGCGGAGTGTGGCGATTACATTACAGACAGGTCTCGAAGTAGCTGTTCAAATCAAGAATAACCTTTTTAATTATAGCGGCAACTAATTTCAAAAAAGCCATATGGCCAACAATCCTTGATCGAACCCATGCTTTTTACTTCCTCGACTTACCTTCGAAGGAAAAGTGTCGCGGTGCATTAATTGGTATCTTGCAATTGTTTAAGAATCAACATTTGAAACATTTCGATGAATATTACCAACATCGAGTGATTGATAATATTCCTTTACCTCCATGTCTCACTTTTCGAAACGTTACTGCTATACATGAAATGGCGAGATTGGAATACTTTAAGGATGGGCTGTTCTCGTTCGCGAACATTGATCAAGCACTGCTTGTACAAATACCGAGTGAAGACTACGCAAACCAACACATTTAGTATGAANTTCGCGAACATTGATCAAGCACTGCTTGTACAAATACCGAGTGAAGACTACGCAAACCAACACATTTAGTATGAAGCAGCATTAAAAGTGCTTGAAAGTCCAAACAAATCGACCATATTAACTTTGCGTCTCAAACTATACATGAATTGCGTCATAATGGCATCTTGGCAAATGATAAAATATTCTTTAGGCCAAACTTGAATCATTTCATCAAATCAATTACTANGTTCGCGAACATTGATCAAGCACTGCTTGTACAAATACCGAGTGAAGACTACGCAAACCAACACATTTAGTATGAATCAGCATTAAAAGTGCTTGAAAGTCCAAACAAATCGACCATATTAACTTTGCGTCTCAAACTATACATGAATTGCGTCATAATGGCATCTTGGCAAATGATAAAATATTCTTTAGGCCAAACTTGAATCATTTCATCAAATCAAATACTAATACAAGAACAATGAACGAACAAGATTATAAAATATTTCAATAAGATAAGATGTAAAAAAAAATGTATTCNTTACTAATACAAGAACAATGAACGAACAAGATTATAAAATATTTCAATAAGATAAGATGTAAAAAAAAATGTATTCATTACATTCAAAAAAGGTAAAACAATATTTATTCATTGGTTATCTATGGTGTAAAGCAAACATTTTTCAATCAGTGTTTCGAAAAAATCGACTATGGGTAACAACTTGTAGTTTGGTAACGTTTCATTCATTTGTAGTAGATACATGTCAGTGATTTTCCGCCAACAAGTTGTCGAGTATAAATTTTTTTCTTTGTTGAATATATAACGATAACTGTTTTGCTGAAGTGAGTACTTATTTAGCTGTGATGCCAATACATTACATAAAGGAGCGAGCCCATATTCACTGCGAGAATCTTCAAATTTTTTTAGCGAACTTTTCCAATCCACCATCACCAAATTACCATTCTTGGACTTGAAAAGCATGTCAATGGTTCCACATAAGGCGAAATCAACATCTCGCATTCTCAACTCCGATGCATAAGGTGTCCAGCCTTTGGCTTGTCTAACTTCGCGGTCAAAATTTAAAAACTGTGGAAAAGTGTTGTCTATTTTATCGGGAAGTTTTTGTTCATTCGGTTTATAATAATTTTCTATATTTGTGTGTAATTTAACGCCCTGATTGATAGCTTCTTGGCTAATCCTTTGCCATTTTTTCCCGATGGCAGCTATCGGGTTATCAACAGTTCGGAAATCTGCACAGGGCCCAGTAGAAAATTTGCGCGATTTCACAATGAATGACGCCATTTTTTTCGAGTTGAATTTTGGAAATGAGCTTGAAACGCATTTCGAGGCAGCAATAAAGTTTTTCCGTGGATCATTGTGCACTGAATATGTGTGAGTCTTTTCTTCTAAAGATACCAGAGTATACAAATCTCCCAATTCTATACTCCATAGTATTGTTTGCTTGTAAATAAAACAATTCAAATTGAAAAGAATATATAAAATCGTGTCTTTATATACTAAACATTTTGAATTTTTTTTTCTTTGTATACTAAACTATGTTTTTTTATTTTTTTTATCAGCGCAATAAAGTATAAATGATGTATTTTTCTCCGTTTACAAAGGAATGTGGAAAAATATTGAAATATTTAAAAGTTTCTATAATTTCCATTCGTAATGAACACCAAATATCGTTTAGTCGCAATGCAAAAGAAAGTGGTCTTTGGACACTTTCGTAAATTTCGAGCTGTTTGTAAAACAAGAGTAATTTGGATTTTAAATTGAAAGTGTACAAATTATTGACTTTTTAAAATACAATATTATATCTCTCAGATGTCTCTTCGACATTTTTCAAATAAATAAACAATTCCTTCTTATCATGGTCGAGGAACTGGTCTAATTGGATCTCATCATAATTCTGTTTTTTTTTTCGAATAAAAAAATCTAAAATATTTCTACACATAATATCTTGATACTTGTAATAGATGTGGTTTATCGAATATGAATTATGGTTGCTAAACCTGAGCAAATCAGACATAATCTTACTAATAAGAAATACGTTAAAAAATGGGCCAAATATTTTCAATAAATTTCGAAGAAGAGTATTTGAATAGANAAGAAATACGTTAAAAAATGGGCCAAATATTTTCAATAAATTTCGAAGAAGAGTATTTGAATAGAATAAAGTCCAACTGTACCAAACTGCCAAAAACTTGCATAGATGACAAATCGAGGATGAATGAATTTTGCATTGCAACAGATAACTTTATTCGAAGCAAACAGATATTTCACACTTCTCACACATACATCAATTACGTCAACATCGTAGATAGCTGGACTAAATTAAAATTGAAATTGATGAGTGTTATCTTCAGAGATTCGATGAGATCAGTAACGATTATTTTGGCGACAAAATGCACGATTTTTTTTAATTCGAGGAATCCTTAATCAACCGACTCAAGGATGCAGTCAAGGACAAAAATACAGGAATATACAAATTAGTCAATAATGGTTGAGTGTGAGATATCAATAATTTGTTGAAAGTGGGGTTGCACAATTCGAGATCGGTTAAAAAATTTACATTAATGGGATTTAATATTCTGCTATCCATCTTGGTGAAAAGCGAGAGTATTCGTTCACCATTTGGCATTATTCGTTCAAACTGTTCGTTGAAATCATAGATTCCTTCAAGCAGAGAATCCAGTTCAGAGTTCAATTCGAAAGAATATATAGGGTTAATAAAAATTAATGGAAAATTACAATACCAACGATATGCTTGTGAAATAAGATTCAGTTGGTTATGTAAAGTGAAATTGTTCATTTTTTTGTTCACGGAAGTCACTACAGCTCGAGTTTGGTTTTGTGAATCGTTAGTAAACATTTTTTTTTGTTTTCAAATCTTCTGGGAAATGATTTGTAAAATAGATGTTTAAATAGTCTGTGAAAGAAAGATCGGTAAGGGAATTATGTGGACAATCAATTATTCGATCAGTTGTCAAAATATTCTTAAGTAATTTGAAATGCCGGTTGGTTAAAATGAGGTATCTGTGATAATATTTCATACACTTCAAACAGCTTAAGTATGCTGTTCCCATTACCCACGCTCGTCATTCTCACTTTTTTTTTTTTTTTTTTGCTATTTAGCCACAATCTAAACAACTTTATTAGGTAGGTGGAGAATCCCAATATAATGAAACTTCCAACAACAATTAGCCCATAGTACAAGTAATGAAATATGTTTTTTGTATAGTCAAATACATCACTGCCAAATACTATAACATTTTCCACATCTTTACCCAACATATCGGCGATTGCATCCATCCAAGAAGCTTCGATACAACGATATTCTACATTGATATCAGAGACGGGGGATCATTACTGGCACTGTCGCAATGAGCACAAGCATCTGCCTCTTCACCCATTCCAGAACATTGGGGCCTTTTTAACCTCGTCGGATAAAACTTTTTCGGCACATAAAACTAAATAACTATCATCGGAAAAAGACCTACAACTGAGATGATTGACTTTACACACCTTTAGCCGTCCATTATCATTTTCGTAGCAAATATACCTGCTTATTGCTTTCCTGTACCGATTGATGTAGGCAGCCAGACTGACACCTGTGACTACAGAAAGAGCTGTGTAGCCGACAAGTTTTTTTAGACAATAAAAAATGTTTCTTTACTTTACCGAGTTTGGGATCGGTCATGATTAGTTGAATAACCTCGTGCGCATTCGCAGATTGGTTTAATTTTGGATTTATTAAGTTTAGTTGTTTGGATCCCAGCTGAATTTTATGCAGCGTATTGCCCGGCAAAATTTTTAATTTCATGTGATATAACTTTATGCATATTATTGTCGAGATGAATTTTTGGATCGATTTGCTTGAAAGCTGCATCAAATTGGCATTTTTTTTATTTTGCTCATGAATTTATAAATTGTGGTATTTCCAATGTGCAAGATCTTTTTCCAGTTATTAATTAATTTTAAGCTATACGAAGCCTGATTGTCAAAAATAATTTTGAAAACTGAGTTTTTTGGCAAAGCTGTGACCAGCGAATGTCAAATCGATGCAATTTCACCTGTCTTGGGATCATTACCGGCAAATTTGATGAGAGCCTTCAAAATGAGTATGATTATTACTTTTTTTTTCACTATACATCACAAGTTAAAGGTTTTGGAAGTTTGACTGCGACAATGGTAATATAAATTGCCAAGATACAATTGAAAATGATTAACAACCCAGTGATTGGCTCTACACATGTTTTAATACTGGCTATAAACAAAAGTATATTGATAACTAGGATTATAACCGATGTAAATATATTAGTTGTTTACTATTATTTGATTTTGGGTTTAATAAATAGTTTAAAGAAAACATTGCTAATAATTTACAAAAAAAAATATTTTAGATATCCTACCCCTCTTATTCAATAAAAAAATAATTCATATATATAATTTATTCATTGGTAGTTTTATCCAACATCTGTATTTCCATATTATCGAATAAAACCCCATTCCTGTACAAATTTATTTTGGATGTGTACATATCCGTTTTTGGGGTAGTTTCGCCATCTAATTTGGTGGTGTGTACATCCGTTTTTTGGATAGCTTCGCACGATGGCGATAATGAGAAATATCGGTATGTGTGTTGTTAATTACTTCTGTAAGTTTGTTTATGTTTGTATCCAACTGTAACTGGAGACATATACACAGGTATGCAGCTACCGCCACGAATATTACTATACCAGTAAAATTTCTATCCATTTTTATTTAATTTTTTATACTTCTTATTTATTGTTTTTAACAGTCGATGCGTCGTCGCTAATAAACACATAATATACAAAGTTTTGATTACATATTCATATACAAATATCGAAATAAAAAAACAAAGGAAGTGTTTATTATAATTTGCATCACCCCATAACGACAAGATCCCCATTAAAAATTCTTATTTAATGTATATTCATCAACAACCCCCTTTTTTTATTATATAAAAAAATAATTCATATTCATACATTTATTTATATAATTTATGCATTTGTTTTTTTTTCCAACATCTGTATTTCCATTTTATCGAATAAACCCCCATTCTTGTACAAATCTATTGTGGATGTGTATACATCCATTTTTGGGGTAGTTTCGCACGATGGCTGTGATGAGTAATATTTTGGCGATGATATCGGTGGTGAAACATTATGCATTTTACCCAATACTTTCTCGAAGAGTTCGTCCATGGTTGTATGCATGTTGCTAATATCTAGTATAAGTCTGTCTATGTTTGTCTGTGTCAACTGCAAGTGGTGAATTATGCACATGTATGTGGCTACTGCTGCGAATATTACTATGCCAATAAAATGATTACATTTTTTTTTTAATTTCTTATACTTCTTATTTATTTAGTGCTTTCTTACTGTTCAAGTGTACTACATAATTTACAAAAAAAATATACAAAGTCTTGACTACATATTCATATACAAATATCGAAATAAAAAACCAAAAGATATGTTTATTGTATTTTGCATTACCCCATAGCAACAGGAACCCCATTGAAATTTCTTATTTAATGCATATTCACCACTCTCCCCCCTTTTTTTACATCAACTGAGTTAGTTATTTGCTGCTGGAGATCTTTGTTGATTTCTCGCGGTAGTAGTTGCGGTTAATGATGTGCCACTAGAACCGAAATGAGGGGCCATGGAACTCTTAAGTTTGTCTTTAAATTTCCATATAACAAAGACCAGAACGCCTAATAATAAAATGGTGCAGATACAGGTCCACAAGTATATTTGGTTTTTATTATTCATTCTCTTATAAATTATTTTGTATTGAAAGGTACTGTAGTGAATCACATATCGTCGGTATCATCATAGTCCATCGTCCATTGTTTAATCGCACCATTCAACTGAGTATTACAAATATGATGGGAAATGGAAATCTATAAACTTTACATAAATTCAAGTATTGAAAAGTGCGAGAGACAGGTAAGTGAAATGTGTTTGAAATTATTTTTTTAATTTGTTTGGACGGAAAAAGAAAATTTCCACTCAAATAGTCGACATAGTAGGGTATTTCGTTATACGTGAAGTCGTAACCAAATTATTTAATGAAAAGTGGATTCAAACCAGTCAGTAAAGTAGATGCTTTAATGGTTTTCAGTGAAATTTCAGCCACATTGTCATTGTATTTTGCATCAACACATTCATTATCTATTTCGTTTGCCAAGTAAAAGTTCTTTGCGATAAAAGCCAATTTATGTATCGAGTAGAAATTTTGAAGTTGTTTCATATCGATTACGATTTGTCAAAGTTGTCTGGGCAAACGAGCAATTTCGCACTGAAGTATATTTGCATCCATCGTCTTATTTTATGTGTGATTAAACTTGACATTTATGAACTTTGCATTTAATGTAGTGTATGAGGCCGATGTAAAGTATTTTCCCTCGGAATGAATTCCATTCATGATTTTCGCATTAATTCCAAATTTTCACCTCATCATTGTGCCATCAAACTCTAAAATTGATAGAGGAGTGTCGGATTTTACGCCAATCGATACCTTGTTCGTATTTACATCTTCTAGAAATAATTTATCATTTTCGAAATATAAAACATGGTAATAGGTTTTGATTAAATTTTCCGAGATACTCTGTATATAATTTAAATCATCATGAACGGTGCTGAAGGCCACCATATTAATGTTTGATGTACACTGCAATGAATCGAAAATCTCATTATCCTCCGCTCGAGTTATTTTGGATAATTCGGATGTAACTACATGCACAAACGAACAATTTTGTTCGAATTGGTACTTTTTCATAGCATTGAATGAATTATTAGGAGATATGAGGCACTTGCCATAATTCACGGAAACTTTTATGGGCTCGCGATTATTCCTTGATGTCGACTGTACCTTATAGGTAACCATGTAATCAGAGTCGTACACTAAAATTAATTCAATTACGTTTAGTTGAAATGGGCTTATTTTCCAGGAATTATACATGCCAATGACAGAGTCTAAATGGGCAATGCTTGAAAAAGCATTTTAGGGTTTGTAGGTTGTCGTGGTTTGGTTAGTGGTTGCCAAAGTTACTAATTTATTATTTATACTAATGACACCTGGATGGTATGTGCAAAATTCTTCGCGAATTTTTGTTTCGGAATTAGTGTACATGAACATAAGGGCCATGACCCAAATTTGACCCCATTTATTATATGTTTGGTCGGATTCGTAAAAACTGAGTTTGGAACACTGGCCATTGAATTATAACATCCACTTTTCTGTCTTGGCTGTTACTGCTTTTATCTAATCAATTACAAAGAAACCATAATCGCCTTTATCTTGGCATACTAAACTAGGCATCCTTGTGAACATGGGGCCGAAATATAATGGGATTGTCGGGTTTTCTAATATCCTTTTCACTTTATCAATCAAGGCCTTCGAATCGATATGAAAAAATTCCTGCAAAGCGATAAAGTCCCGTGCCGAAAAATATATGTAACCATATGCTCTGAGAGTATCATGAAACGTGTATCCTCCATCAGGATACAACCCTTCACTGGAAGTAGTGGTTTGGAATTTCAATTGAGACATTAAATGTTGCATCGATTCGGTGTTAATTTCATCTTTCAAGTTATTCATTAAAATATGGCCTCCCACAAAAGGTATTGCCATCATTACTGTATTTGGCCCCAATCTAGTCCATCCCATACTTTTTGTAGGTGTAGGCAAATAATTTTTTATCATGCTAACCAATTGGTTTTGTAAATTTTCATCAATATTTTCAAATAAATATGCATAAATAAAATTTGAAAAGACAAGGAACCGTGGAAAATAAATGGAAAACTGATACCAATTTGAACCCCTAGGCCAGGTATAGTCTGTTGGTGGTATAGGTAATCTACTGTAAATGGTTTGTAAGGCAAATGTTATGCATTTCCAAACATCAAGTGATTTATAGTATTTCGAACGTTCGTTCATTGAAATAATCATCATTTTTTCTAATACTTCAATCATTTTTCCAAACTGCTCGATGTCTTGCAACCAATCGTATTGAGGCAAAATCACATCACTATATTCAAATGTTTTCAATACGAGATAATTACTGTCGTCATTTTCTGTTGACAAATACTGTTTATAATAATGTTGAATTATCTTAACGAAACGAACAATGTCAGTTTCTATTGTATTAATTTGGAATATCACTTTTATTACATATTGCAAGAGTAAAGTTATAAGGTCAATTAAAAAAATTCCCAAACTCATAAGTACAGGAGTACCAATTTTTTTGTGAAATTTTAAAAATAATGAACGGTTATGATACATGTCTTATTTATTTAACAGTATTTTTTCAATTACACTTGCTGGATCGGCATTTGGTTTTTCGCGAAATTTACAAAATATGATTTTGTTACTATATACTTTAAATTCCAAAATAAAAAACGAATCAACCATAATATCCTCATACTGTTCAAGTTTATTTATTTCGGGAAATATTTCGTTCAATATACCTTCGTTAATTACAATCGAATAATAAGGAAACCGCTTGTCAAATATATGTCCATCTTCAGTTTCCAAGACTTTTGGCACAAAATATTTATATGTGGTATAACGAGTGAGATATTTCACGGTCATATTGGCTAATGGTAACCCTTGTTTTATTTTCAATTTGGGAATTTTTTTGCTTTTTAAATACTTGAAAAAGGTGATCCAATCAAATTTCAAATCTATTGTTTTTTGGCATTTTACTTTAACGATTTTGTCTTTATGAATATGCAACCAGCCATCAGTAAGAAGTAAAATTGGCACGAGAGAACATTCCGATCGATGGAATGTGTTTGCATACAACTTATCCTCATTCAAACAGAACAATTCAGTTGAGTGATCAAAACGACCATGCTTTTCTCCGAGAAATGTTATAAACTGGATTGCTTCCAAAATGTCCATTTTGAAGATTGTGGGAATTTTTTTTGGTGATTTAACAATGCTCATTTCATATCTACCATCGAAACATCTATTTTACCCAACACATCGATGAGAACAACGGTCTTGTCTTTCAATTCCTCGACAAAGACGATGTAATGACCCGCCAGATTGAAATTATGCACTTGAACTGCAGGCGAAAACTGTACAAAAAGTATATCTGGTGTAAGGAAAGCAACTTTACGTTCACCATCTAATTTATTGACATAATTTTCTGGAGGTTCGTTTACAGCAACACCTTCGATAAAAGACCGCGTCTTCACGTGATCGGGCCAGTTTCCATTAAAAAAATCAGTTATTTTTCTGTATTCACCACAATAGTCGTAAATCAAATCTTCAAATAACAGTTCGGGAAGATTGTGTATGAATGTTTCGATTGAATCACATGATTAATTTTCAATGGTATCTCGATATGTGTTGAGAAGAGACCATTCATTAAATATACAATCAAATGTAATTATATTTCCTGTCTCGTTATTTGTGCAGAAGTAACGAACGATTCGATGTGTTTGTTCTAGAATGACCAACCGTAAATCATAAGTGTTAAGTTCGATTTCCGCGGCCTCGCTGCACCCTATAGGAATGATCTAACCCCGATAAAACTTTAATTCGACTCGCCAACCAAAGAAAACTTTAAGTTTGTAAGTAATGGTACCCGATTCGTTTAAACTTCGGACTTGGATTTCAGCCGATTGAGGAATTTGAAAATAATTTCGCAAATACATCTCATCATTACAGTTTGATGATGGTGATGACGACATGCTATACAAAATCTTTACGAGTCATTGTCATTGTTCTGTATTGCATACCCTTATGGTAAAACCATAGTAAAACTGCAAGTACAGTTTAGAGTATCCCTTGAAATCGTTTCCTTTAGAAGTTAGTGTACTATTGTGTATCTCGGCGAGTTCCATTTAGCATATCCAAGTTCAAGCCAATTGTTCCATTCAACATATCCAAGAATAATTTTTCTTTAAAATTAAAAGATTTCAATTAGGAAACGTACAATGGTGTGTGTGGGATGTAAAATCACAATGTCGAATGCTCGAAAGATAATTTATTTCTCGCCGGACATAAATATATTTCTCATCGAGCACAACATCATCAAACCATCGATACGATGTGGACGATGCAGTGAAGGTGAAGCCAGGCTCGTGGACAATAGAGGTTTGTTTTACTGGTGTCGACAGCGCACCGATAATGGCATGAAATGTAATTTTAAAGTGTCGGCAAGACAGGGCAGTTTCCTGGGAGATTCGAATTTGTCGCCGGGCAAGATCATCGAGTTGTGTTTATTATGGTGCCTAATCAATTATCCCCGACAGCAGACTATAATAAACTAACTTCAGTGCTCGGGCAAGACAGTCGTCGCCTGGTCGAATTTCTGCCACCAAGTGTGCATAGACTGGGCGTTAACTTACAGAAAACGAATAGGCGGGCCTGAAAAAATAGTCGAGATAGACGAATCAAAATTGGGTAAACGCAAAAACCGCAAGGGACGTAAAGTTCACCGCCAGTGGGTTTTCGGCGGCGTGGAGAGAGTGAAATACATTCGTGACTGGATAGTGCCAGGCACGACGATAATTTCAGACTGTTGGCGAGGATACAGTAACTTGGACATACACGGCTATCGTCACATTCAAGTAAATCACCGGAGGGAGTTTGTGTGCAGTGAAAAGAGTGGATTAGTAAACACCCGAAACAAATCAAAGTTGAGGTAGGGCGAGACTTTAAGAGTGCACACGCAAAACATCGAACGAAGTTGGTGTTCAGTTAGATACAGCATCCCGTGTTTTGGTAGACGGCAAAAGTCGTGGGTCGGCTACTTGGCAGAATATATTTGGAAAAAAACCCACCAGTATGGGCAACGACTTCACTCTTTACTGATCCATGCAGCCTTCATGCACGAGGGGCCTCGGCAGGAAAGAGACAACCTCGGCGAAGGCGGTTCTCTTTTAAATAGGTAAAACTAACTGTTTGCATTTGTAGAAAAAAAATAAACAGATAAACAAAACGTACTTTTTTTTTTTCAGATACAGGCAATGGCCAGTGAAAAAAAAAATGGTGCCTGAGTAGCTGTTTGTGTCGATTTAAAGTGAGCTGGTGTCTATGTTTAAAATGAAAGTTACATGTTGTTTGCATAAGTTTAAAGTGTTAAACTGTTTGCATCAGTTTATGGACCTTGTGTTTGGTAGCAAGAGGGAGATCAGTTTCTGATCTCCCTTGCCAATATATATCGTCTCCATAACAACACAAAAGAGCCATCTCACAACTCGTGATTAATAATTGTTTAAAGTTTAAAATGAATTAGTTGGTTTAGTTTTCATGTTTTAAAGTGTTTGAATGGCTTGCTGTGGGTGTGTCAATATTAGGAAAGTTTTAGCAAGTCCCTATGCGCCCCGAGAAGCTAATGGCCAAAAAATTACCAACTTCCAGTAAACATTTTTAAATTGTTGAATGTCTTGTAATTTGCATCAGTTGAAAGTTAGGTGACTTATTTAAAATTAAAGTGTGAATTACACACTGTTTTTGATGTCTGTTTAAATTGAAAATGAGTAGCTATTTATATCAGTTTAAAGTTGGTTAAATTGCTTGTGTATAAAATGACTTGTTATGTTTTAGTCCGTTAAAAGTGTAAACGAGTAAATGCATCGTTAAAATTAAAATTACTTGCAATGGTTTGTGGTTTAGTACGAGAGAAAAAAAAATTACATGTGTTTGTTCCTTCTCCAAGAAAAAAAGCAGGAACAATAAATAAATTCAAAAGAAAGAAAATACTTACATTTTATAAATGTAGAAAAAATAAATCACTAAACACACAAACAATTTAAATAACATTTATTCAAAAAACCGCACACAAAATCAAGTTTTTACATTTATATACATGTTTAATGAAGTTGGAGACACTAGAATAGAATAGCTGGCTGTCCATTTTTCAGCTGTGGTACACTGCCTATATCCAGCAGTAGGTAATCTTCAGTTATGTTGTCGCATCCCGAGCTACGAAAGGGTGATGTCTAGAAGCCCTGGAAGAGTACCATCTCGCCGAGTTCCGTTTGGAGTATGCAAGTTCGAGCCAATTGTTCCATTTAACGTATCCAAGTAAATGTTTTCAATCAGAAAACGTACAATGATGTGTGCGGTTTATTTCTTCACTGTAGGAGAGAGCGTCTCAAAAACCAATTCATTCATTCACTTACAAACGTTGCAGCCCATCACTGTATTTCTCTCGCTTGGCAATAAAATTCCATTTCTTTTTTTGCTCCATCATATCACACCATATTCTTGGGTGATGTTGGCGAGGAAATCTCGGTTCAATTTCGTCCCAATTGCATCTATGACATTGCTCGTACCCTCCAAAGCACACGGTGCACTTACTAGAGGTTGACATATCGGCTTGATAAAGTACAACAATGGTGCATCAACGCCCATACCAAGCTTATAAGCAAGTTGTCAAGAAATAGTTGGAGACTCTAGAATAGATTAGCTGGCTGTCCATTTTTCAGCTGCGGTACACTGCCTACATCCATCAGTAGGTACTCTTCAGTTATGTTGTCGCATCCCGAGCCACGAAAGGGTGATGTCTAGAAGCCCTGGAAGAGTACCATCTCGCCGAGTTCCGTTTGGAGTATCCAAGTTCGAGCCAATTGTTTAGTTTAACACACAGAGGATACACAGGTATTCAGTGTGCATAGGAATGGCCCAATTTTGTAGGGGGCTAGCTCAAGCGAGATGCGTGTTTGTGGTGGTGTACAGTTTATCACTATGGCATACAGTGGGGCAAATTTTGGAACAAATTTCTGTGCCATTTTGCAAATACATATACCTCCATACAAGTTCAGAGCCACGCAGTATTAGAAACTCAAAAAACAGAGGAGACTTTGACAGCATTTGCCACCCATAAGATTAAACACATCAAACATTTTCACCTGCAAATGAAGGAAACGGAAGTATTAGAAATAGTGGCTGTCACAGTGCGACAAGGTAAGATATATGCTCTGGCTCCCTTAATACATAGTAGCATTGAAGTATTCATGCAGTCAGCTGCACTATTTTAACAAACAGCTAGGAAACAGGAGCCCCGGCCGAGC
Organism: Clitarchus hookeri; assembly: GCA_002778355.1. Classification (NCBI taxonomy): domain Eukaryota; kingdom Metazoa; phylum Arthropoda; class Insecta; order Phasmatodea; family Phasmatidae; genus Clitarchus; species Clitarchus hookeri. The sequence goes on along the minus strand of NQII01000081.1, from coordinate 1,358,515 downwards.
ACCATGCCGACGACAAAAACAACCGGCATGGCCATCAGCAACTATATCTTGATTGTGTTTGGGAAAGCAACCACTTCCCCCAACAATGCGCGAATCAGCTGATGGTCCCACTTTGATCCGACCACGTGGGCGATACCAGGATAGTCTTGTACTGTGGATCCCAACCGACCAGCACGTGTGCTCACATGCAGTGCAGTGCCATCAGAGCATAGCATGCATGAAGGCGACACCAGGCTTCGCATCACCCCTTATCAGGATACGTACGAGCAATCGACGCCATTGTGCAACATGAAGTGTTTGAGAGTGTTATTGGCCCCAAAAGCAAAGAATAATATTTCCCAGTTTACCCGAAGTGTAAACCACAAGATGTAATTTCAAATTATGTTAAAATGAAGGGCAAATAACTTCCTACTTGGACCTTGGCAACCTAAGTTTAGCTCCCAAAGGCATCACCTCACTCGGGGTATCTCAGTTTGTATTTTTCTTAGGTATAGTGAGTGTAAAAGTGTATCTGTTTATTATGCATCAGTCAACGGGTTTACGACCTCAGATAGACATGTTTCTTCCACTATGTGCACGTAAATGTAACAATACAAAAGTGCATTGTTGTCAGTAATTAAGTAGCTTGTATATTTTTATAGAACAAGTAAGTTTTTGTTAGGAACAATGTTCAGTCTCCAATTAGTTAAGGGGATTTTACCAATCACAGAATGTAAACATTTAAGGGTCTAACCATATTTTGCATTTTATTTTATGCTCTTGTGTTTCCGACTTCCAGCATCTTCACTGCAAGTGGCCGGAAAAACGCCTGAAGCTATTGAGTCTGAAGCGGGCAATAATTGGAGCAGGTTGTGCGGTTTGTGACTCCCGGGCATTTCATTAACTTTCATTGTCTTTCATTAAGAACAATAGCTTTCACTTTTCCAACCAGAACATTAGTATTTAATGTAACTTCGTCGCCTGGGAGGAGCGCCTCTCCTCCTTCTGCAGACCCTAAGCACCAGAAGTGTAACTTCACTTTTTTATCCGGAAAGCACATGCTCATTTTCCCACATCAGCCCCCGACAGTCTTAGTGTGTCGGGTCTGCTTAACAACGCGAGTATCGTCAACTGGTTTGTATTGTCAGAGAATCTATAAATGACTTCAACCCCAAGCCAGGAGTTTTTATTGCAGTCCTTGCTTCTTAAAGGCATTTCGGGATCTGGACCCACCAACCAGCCATTCTCAGCGTTTAAATGTTTTCAGTGTAATAAGTACTTTTACTAGTGTTTAATTTGGCATGTGGTGTGGCCTTACAATTCCACATTTAGCTTACTTCATATGATCATAACTGTCCACCTCACAACAGGCACCCATGGTGGTACTGGGCCGGCCGGAACTGCCCACGGCTAGCAGCCTACCGAACCACAATTAGTAACCCTTCAATTCAGATATAGAGGATCGGGAGAACAGTTTAACCACCTGGGTGACTTGGCCACGATCCACAACAGCAGAGTATCTGGTAATAAATCAGCAAGACCTCTCTGGTGAGTGTTTCCCGCCAGAACTTTGCACGAGTAACAGTGCGGCAGCGATGCCCTTACCTTTCTCCTACTCCAACCTCATGTCAGTGAAAGTCGTGCGGCTTGCTAATGTGTATCAGCATTGAGGCAAGATCGCACATGTTCTTTTTTCTGAAAATGAAGTTATTCTTCAATATAGCTAAGTTTGTCCATTTAGCTTGGTAACATGTAAATATAAAAACCCGTTAAACATATATCCTTGGATAAAAACTACTAATAAAGTGTATTTATTTCCATGGAAATGAGTTAGTCTGTGAAGAAAATGTTGTGTTACTTGTAGAATGAGAGATTCCATTACCATCTCGACTATGTTCCATGGTACAAATTCATTCTCTTTAATTTTGGGGGAGTTATGTATTACAAGTTCAACTTAATTTATGGGCCTACATAATCCTGTAGTTAGTGATGAAGTATAGACTCTGTCATAACTTGACACAGTTTAATGATGGGCCAATCACCAGTATCATTACATTTACTGTTCTTGGCCTTTGGCAATTATCTGTATGTCGTCATGGATTATAACCTCAATATTCTGTTATGTGGACTGCAAATTTAATGCAGTGTTCAACATTTTGCTGCATCTGTACGATCAAAGTTACTAGACTGTAAAAAAAGTAATTTAATTAGTAAAATTATTGTTTCATTTTGTTGAGAACATTATAGCCCTGAAATCTGACAAGAGACTTTACATTTTTATACACACAAGTTAGGATGCAAGTACTTGTTGCCAAAGTCACTCACTGCTCAGTATTTCAAAATTATATTTTCAACTGTCTTGCATTTGATGCATATTAAAAGCACATAATTTCAGAACAAGGTAATTCATATGTACCAATGAAAATGCAAGTGTGGCGTGGTCGAGGTGACCCAGGGATGGTGGAGTGTAGAATTGCCCGGCTCCATAACTCAGCGGAGGGTTAATGATGTGGGCTGTTCGGTCGACAGCCCAGGGGGCCTGGATGCCTCTGTCAGTTTGAAGATGAAGTTGTCACACACTTAATATTACACTACTTTCACAAGTTGACCTTGTGGCGAGACTGTAGGCAATCTCGTACGCCTGAGATATATTAGAAAAATGGTGGGTGGTACTAAAAGAGGTGTAGAACCCTATGTGTTCCGGAGGACAATGAATCAACACTCACTAAATTTGGTAAAGCTGTTTACTCACATACTTTATTACATGTTCATGAAGTGAACATGTGAATACTACAAGAAACGGACCCAGCACTTACGGCCTGACGGTGACCTTTGTGTGAAAATGACCTAAGTCAGCGTGGTGTTATGGAGATACATGCTAGTGTTAAACTCTCTGGTTAGAGTGGAGTGGTACTCCACTAGGTACAGAAAATAAAGCACAGATTCCGGTTTTATTACGTTAATATGGTAATGAAGTGAGATCAGCCTAAATGATGGTACCATGGGAACCAGGAATGGACAATCATGCTGCTGGTCTGGCTTGTGTGCGGAGGCCAACTGGGTGAGTGGTGTCTGCTTCTGTGTCAGGTTGCGTTAACCAATGTCAAATGCCGAGTGTTAAAACATGGCATAAGCACTATGTGACATTATTGCCATGGTAAAAAATTATACAAATTAAAGGAAACATATTGGAGACACCCCTGTTGATTAACAAATGTCTGTCAAGCTTGATTTTATGAAGTTGATGGGGAGTGTCATTGCAAGAAATGAAATGTTAGTGTGATGGATGCCTTTATAAGCAGTCTCCCTTTATGAAAACACTATTACCCTCTTATAATGATACATTTGATACTATTTATGCTTTATTGGGAAAAATCTCTGCATTCCACTTCCTGTGATATATTTACATTTCACTTGCTACAGCGTTGCCAGGTAGCTGTCTCTTGAAGGGATGGATGAGTCCACCTGAACAAAGGGGTGTTGATTGCCATGCTCGATGGCCCTTACACAATAAAACCCACCCTTGACTGTAACTTTAAATGAGATGAAGTTGTGTGATATGTTAGAAAAAATGTTGCACACTGTTAGTTGCATTTTGGGGCACTTAGCGCATCAGTTTCGGCCTACAGGCCAGTTGACATCGCTTGGTGGTGTGTTACATCGTATGTCATGGCGCGAGCTGCTATGACATAATGACCAATGGCCTGTGCACCCAATGGCTATGGCTTTGGGGCAAACACTGTTTCAGATCGCCTACTAATTTATTACAAGTACTTGAGTCATGTTGTACCTGTTGGCAAGAAGGTGCAAGTTTCGTTGATGTCAACCTGCACTACACATTCTTGGTCTGATGTTGGTGCAGCCCGGTTCATTTGATGTGACTGTGGCAGTCGAGTTGGCACAGGGAGCTCATGGATGCGTGGTTCAGTCAAGTGGATAACAAAAATTATGTTAAAAATGTGAGCTTTGTTGCTACTGAAATGGTAATGAGTGTGCATTAAGTGCTGGTCATGGCAATTAGAAAAGTAACTGTGTACACAATTTATTTTGAAATTGTGACATTTGAGCTGTGTGGCATCCAGCACACTAAGTAATATTTCGTGATTTATCAACAGATGGCACTTAAAGTCGAGATGACCACCAGTTTGGTGATACATGCCAAAACATTCAAACTTTTTACCATACATTAAAATAACAAACTAATATAGTTCATACAGTACTTAAAACCCCTAAAAAGAGTCCTAGATTTTCGTATTTATTTTTAACACCTCTTAAAAAATCTTGGAAATTTTAAATGCATATGAGTAATGTTCAGCGAGTTAGAGCCATATGAATACTAAATTTGGGTTCAGGCAAGTTGAAGTTCTACCAAAAATGTAAATACTAACTCTAACAAATCTGCTAAGTGTTTACTCAAGTTATCACATGTTCATATAATATTGCTAAATATTTAGTATTCTATGTAAAAGGCATAAGTTGATTTGAACACAAATCTACTGTACATACAGCCCTTAGTGTTAGCTACATGTTTGAATATATCACCATATTAGAAATGTCATATGGTCCCAATAATGGCATGATTCATTAAGATTTACTGCAGCTGATTAAGTTAAATGTGCAGTAGAAATTATTTCTTTGTAGAAATTTTTGATGTGATGGTAATAGTCTTTTTAAATACTTCAAATTTCCAAAAGTAATTTTTAAATATAATTTCTGGACATTATAGGACGCCAGATGCAAAAATGCACAGGTGTGAACTGCACTGGTTTCAGGTAATAATGCCTGCTTGCTGATACTTATAAGCATCACCAGCAGCAAATGTTTTAATAAAAAAGATAATGAAAATAAATTTGCTAACATAGTGAATCCTAGTTAATGCAAGTAATTCCTATGCAATTTTATGTAAAGTATTTTTAATAAAATATGTGTTTTTACATATATTAAAAACATTGCCTTTCATGTGTCGGACTAGTACCGAAAAATTATTTATTATTGAGACCTATATCTGTGCCCCTCTGTTGCTGTTGTGCATATTATTTGTCGAAAAAATGGTATATGTGCAGAGCAGTATTTAACAGCACGGTAGTAGAGCCAGCAAGGATCTTTTGGGAAAGCCCTCCTTCAAAGATGCGCGAAGGTTATTTTCTCATTTGAACTTCACTATGCAGAACTTTACTGGAAAATTTTACTGCAGAATAACCACCACATCTGCAAATGTTTTCACAGCAGATTTGGTTAATAGAATAGTTTATTTTACAGTGGAACCCAGTTATAACATCTCCTCGTACAAGAATTGCCTGCTTAATAAGCTGCCTTCTATTAGATCACAAACATGTTTTTCATTCAAAATTACCATCTTAAAAATTGTTCCATTATATAAGGATGACATTTCTTGTCCCCTTCAGAAATGTTATAACAGCGTTCAGCTGTAGTATGTAATATTTTAACACTATTTTTAAAGTTATCTTAATATTACAAATTTGATGGAACTACATACTGTGTGGTACTGTTTGTACTTAATTCTTCCCTGAATTTTACATCATCTTGGAAAGTAGTTTATCGGCAGGTATCAAGAATAATTATTATGAATAGGCCTTTCATAAGTATTGGTTAAATAATTCTGTTAATGGTGCAGTGTTAAAAATATCCAGGCTTAAGAGAATGATGCAAGTTATAAAAAAAACATACTGACAAAGAAGTATTAGTTTTTGCTTTTATTATAACATGTTAGATAAGATCTACATATATACATGTACTTATCTAGCAGTTCATAGCCTCTGTGAAAACATAATAGTCACCATGATAATTAAAAGCCCTCGCATATTAGATTGATATAGTTGTGATCATCAAATAATACAAAGAAGATTCCTTGAACGCTGACATCATTTTCTAAACATCACTTGTATTTAATATGAAAGTTGGTTGACAGCTACAGATTATTTTGCCAGACTCCTTTCTGCACAGCTTCAATGTACTCTTATCTCTTTCGATGATAAACATTTGGTGACATCATCGGAGGAGCAATAGAATATCTTGTTCCACCAAAACAAAAGGTATATCAGCATCTTGTAAACATTGTGTGTGTATTTTCTTTTTTGTAAAATATGCTTAGCATGAAAGAATCTAAAACCTCTTTGAGTTGTGGTACCGAGTCTGAAATTATTATGATAAACAGTTCAAGAGTTTAGCATGAAGCTTACATTACAGTATACACCAAATTCGTACAACTGGTCCTAAGTAGGGGTGGGGGTGATTGAAATAACTGAATTGAGGAGTAATATGAATATATGCTTACATTGTAGTAATTTATACAGTTTTAAATTGCACACATGTAGTTCCTCTTTAAAAGTCCCCGATGATCACTAAAGATAAAATCAGCTCCTTGGATTTGACAGAGTCGAGGTTATCAAGGGCTGATTGAGTGTTGAATTGCCTGGTGCTGTAACACACTGGAGACTGGAGAGTTTATGATGAGAGTCATTTGGTCGACGGCCCAGGGGGCCCTGGATATCTCCATCAGTTTATTGATGATGTTGTCACGTACTTACTGTTGTACTATTTATACCTAACGGCGAGACTGTAGCCTGTCTCGTACGCCTGAAATATACTATGCAATTGTGGGTGATGCTACAAAGGGTGTAGTAACCTACAATTAATCGGCACACATTTACCTTTGTAAATCAGTTTATTTACTGTGCTTGCTTATAGGTGAATAGTGCATGAAAATGGACCCAGCACTTACGGCCTGCCGGCTAACTTAGCGTGAAATAAACGCGGTACTATGTTGACAAGTGATAGCTTGAAACTATCTTTGGTGAGAGGGCGGGTGTCTCTCCCCTCGATACTTAGGATAAATAAAAGATGTGTTCCAGTTAATTAATTTAACATTGCAGTGAAGTAATTACAGCCTAAATGATGGTACTGAGGGGACTCGCGTAGCAGGCGACCAACGCCACCGGTCTGGTCCGAGTGCTGAGACGAACTGGCAGAGTGACATCGGTTTCCGTGACGAGTGACGAGAACCGAAGACAAACGGGGAATGATGAAACATAACATGAGCACCATGTGATATGATTGCAATGGTGATAATTATATAAATTAGATGAACGCATTGGTGACACCCCCATTTATTAACAAATGTCTGTTTAGATTGAAGTTGTGAAGTTGACGAGGTGTATCACCATACTAAATGACATGTTACAAGGATGGAGACCTCTATAGGCAATCCCCTTTTAGAAAATTTAATTTCACTGGCTACAGTGTTGCCAGGTAGCTGTCCCCTGAAGGGATGGACGAGTCCACCTGGGCAAAGGGGTGTGGAATGCCATGCTTTATTGCTCTTAATACAATAAAACACACCTTTGACTGTAGCTGTGAATACCATGACTGTGTTTAATGTGTTTGTAAAAACGCTGCACACAACTGGGTGACACTTTGGGGCATTTATCACTTCAGCTTCGGCCTACAAGCTAGTTTTATGTCACTTGGTGGTGTGTCACATCGTAGGTCGCTGCGCAAGCTGCCATGGTGCAACAACCAATTGCAAGTGCGCCCAACAGCTGTGGCATTGTGGTAAACACCGTTTCGGATCGCCTACTTAATTATTAAAAGTGTTACCTCTTGTAATAAATGAATAGGGCGGTCTCTTGAATTACGTAATCCTTGTCGGCGAGGAAGTGCAAGATCCGTTCTTGTCGACCTGCACTATGCACTCTTGGCCTGATTTGGTTGGTGCGACCCAGTGTAGCTGGAGCAGTTGTGACTGCGGCTGTCTAAGTGGGCACAAGGAGTTCGTGGACGCGTGGTTCATGTCACATTTAACAGTAATAAACACATGCTGTTTGTATTGCAGTGATTTATTATAGTTTAATTAAAAATTGGCAACAGGTAGTTCCTCTTGGCAAGTATATGATAGTCATTGTACATTTCTCCATCAACCTCAAGTTCTCTTGTCGTTTTCCTCTTCAACTATAGATTCTGCTGTATATATCTCGAGGTTTTCAGTGACAATGCCATCCAGGTAAATGTTATGTAGAGTATAGCAAGCAAGGATTTTTGATAGAATGTCCTCTTACTTGCATTGTCTTGGCAATTTTGCTGTTGAACGCAGACTGCTCCTGAAAAAAGCAATTTCCATAAAATTAAAATCATCCATTATAAGAATTGTGCTAATATTTGACATATTGGTTTTAACATAAAATGAAATTTCCCCTTTTATTTTCCTCACTGATCGTTTCGCCATTTGTCCAGTAATTAATGTCAACTTGTAGATGCGACTAGAACGCAGCTATTCAGATTGATGAATACTATATATAAAAAATTGATGGTATTTGCATATGGCCATAAAAGTAGTGATATAGTTAATTTACATTAAAATCTTCCATTATACCCCTAATCTTTTGGTCAATTTCATGGGTTGCAAAAATTTAGTATATTTTTTGGATAGGCGTACAAAATATTTTAATGTATTAGTACATAAGTTACAGTTACACTTAAGACAAATTAAATTCAAATGTGCATATCATTTACTTAAATCGCACTCATCCACTGAAATTTAAGAACACATTTTTAATAGCTATTTTTCAGTTCAGGAGTGTTGTCCTAGCTTTCTTCTGAACCAGCTTAATCTGAAGGCCATCAAAACTGTTATGGCAGTGTAAGATGCTTATAATCACCAACTGCAGTGTGCCCTAAATAACAGAGTGAAAATTCAATTACAATTAAGTGCATGTTAATTGTTGTTGACAATACATGAAACAAATATGAAAAGCTTTAAAAATGTAATATACAGGATGGATCTACAGTAGACTGACAAAACTTTGACAGCAAGATATAAACATATGTAAATTAGGGATGGTCAGATTCAGACCCTTGATACCAATTTTCACACTGAAAATATTGCATTCCACCTTGTAAATGCTTATGTTTTTGGAAGGGGTGAATGTCAGACACTTAATTGTGATGTTAATATTATTTACTGTGTTTTATTACTGTATTTGCTCAATTCTAACACCAATGTTTCTGAACATATTTTTGAAAAGAAAAATTCACGCAATGTTAATATTTAATGAGATGCAGATTAGCAAGGCTAGGGTATTTAAAGAGTTCTATATAATTTTCCGAGTGCAATTGTGTGTTTAATCAAGCCAATTAGTGACATGGGAAATAATTAGTTGTTCTTTCAACATGACTGTTCCGGTCGTACAGTGCCCCAAAACTTAACAGAATTAAATTTCCCATGTGCTCTGCAAGGCACCATATAATAATGTTTTGTATTTAAATTAGTGTTTAAGAAAGAACTCTTAACCCTCCTGAAGCTAAGGGATGTCCATCCCGAACGTTGAAGGGACCTATTGTCTGTATGTTTTACATGTTTATGTAAAGAGATCACTAAACTAAGATGCCTCGCAAGATAGTGTGAGCTCTCGGCGAGGGTGCGGTTCGCCCCCCCCCACCCCCCGGGAGTAATCTTACACCACCCAGCCCAAACCTTTCTGATTCCATGGGTCTTACGTGCTGCATGTGTGTTGCATCGCAGAGGACTTTCATACTTTGATCTGAACACTTAACTGCAATAGGTTAACGTAATTTACTGGAACATTTATTTAGTTTACCAACAGTCTTCCCATGAATCGCAGCACCACACCATCAGCTCAATTTACCGACCCCGGAGGTTTAATTACTATTGTAAGTTTTTGCACCATTCTTGGCCTTTTTTGTTTAGTAATGGTCGCTGGTAGGCATTGTAAACCAGGTCAGCTTTAATTTGCATTGTATAGATGTAACTGTATACACTATTCGGCAATAAAATTTACTTCGGTTAACCGAAACTTGTTAGCTCTGTTTAATGATGTATTCCAGGCCCTGGCCATATCCAGGAAGTCATCGATTCCTCAAGGAGGCCTCCTTCATTGATAAGGTAAAAAGGTAATAATAAGGCATGTTGGAGAGCCTGAAAACCCTGGCTATACATTACATGTTCCTGTAAATCAGTGTAGTATGTGCCACTGGATACAGCCATGTGGTAATTTGGTCCATGATCCTGAGAACTGTGACTTCATGATCACCCAATGAGCTGGCACCCATTCTATTTTAAATAGAAATATTGTGTAATATTGTGACTTTTCTTAACATAGTCGCTGGGTGAAGTCCGCATTACTATACCCGACTGCTCAGATAGCATTACTGAAACAGAAATAAAAGCATTTCTGCTGTATGTAAGTGCATTTTTGGTGCTACACTCTACTTTTTATTGTGACTGTGTAATTGTTTCTTCTTTGTTATGCTGAATACATAAATATAAATTATACTCTATAAATGAAACATTACATTAAAAATTCAGACTGTAAGGTACAAGAATATAATTAAGGAAAATAAGAGAGTCACAAGTAAACCAAACAAACAATGAGAAATGTTAGAACAGACTTAATTTCCAAAATACTGGCACAGAAAGACCAGACTTGATTTATAGTTGCATTAAGTCTGCTGTTTACAGATGTGAGTATTATTAACACCATTGTACAATTTCTGCAATTAATGATTACACTATTATTTAATAAATTTGTACAATCAACAATGTTTGAACATGACTGTATCTGGGAACTGTAAAAGTAAAGATTTTGACTTTGGGAATTTAGTATTGAAAAAATCCGACAGTGTCGTAAACTATGATTCCAACCTATACAAGGAAATTAATGCAAAGTTTTGTCTACAATTGAAGTTAACCATGTGAAAACTGACATGTCGACAATTTGTTAATAGCAAATTAAAAATGGGGGGGTAATTAATGCTTGTTATTGTTAATAATTTTGGTAAAACAAATGATTCTGCAGACTGATATGAACCACACGTCCGCGAGCTCCTTGTACACACACTGACCGCAGCAGTCACAACAACTACACCAGAAACACTGGGCCGCACCAACACCATCAGGCCAACAGTGTGTAGTGCAGGTTGACAAGAACGGGACTTCAACCATCTTTCTGACAAGGATTATGTACCTCAAGAGACTACCTTACTCATTCATTACAAGAGGTTACTCTTTTAATCATAGGTAGGCGATCCGAAACAGTCACAGCATTCACAGCTACAGTCAGGGGTGTGTTTTATTGTGTTAAAAGCAATTGAGCATGTCATTTCACACCCCTTTGCCCAGGTGGTCTCGTCCATCTCTTCAGGAGAAAGACACCTGGCAACACTGTAGCCAGTGAAATTCAAGCACTTTTCACAAGAAATTCGATTAAATTTAATGTGTATTTATAAAAGTTCAATTATATTTTCTAAAAGAGAGATTGCCAATAAATGCCTCCATTCTAGTAACATGTCATTTAGTGCTGTGACATGCCCCGTCAACTTCACAATCATATCACATAGTGTTCATGTTATGTTTCATCATTCGCCATTTGACTTCAGTTCTAGTCACTCGTGACGGAAACCGAGGTTACTCAACCAGTTTGTCTCAGCACTGAGACCAGACCTGCGGCGTTGGTAGCCTGTTCTGCGGGCCCCCTCAGTACCATTAATCACTTTGTAGCATCACCCACAATTTCATAGTATATTTCAGGCGTACGATACAGCCTACAGTCTCGTAATTAGGTATAAATAGTGCAACAGTAAGTACGTCACAGCATCATCAACAAACTAATGGAGATATCCAGACCCCCTGGGCCTACAAACGAACAATACTCATATTTAAGTCTCCACTGGGCTATAGCGCCGGGCAAGCCAACACTCAACCAGTCCTGGGTAACCTCAACCACATCAAAGATGGCTTTCCCAACTAGAGGCTATTTTACCAGGCCATTCTTTTACTACGTCAAATATGGCTTTCCCAACTAGGGGCCACCGTTTCACCAAGCCATTATTTTCTTATATCAAAGATGGCTTTCCCGACAAGGGGCGAGCATTTCACGGAGCCATTATTTTCCTACGGCAAATATGGATTTACCAACTAAGCAAAACCTGAGTAATGTTCTTCGAAATATCACCATGTCATAAAATATTATCACCGCCATAATAACGTGAATGTTCCCACGCTCACGCACCCTGTGTCATATTGTGTGCTTTAGACCCTTCTTGCACAGAGGACACGCTAACACATTTTTAACTAGCTGAGAAACTGCGCGAAAAATCATATTTCCATGCCAGTCATTTCAGGCAAGTTGCAACAAACATTATTATAGAGTGTTATGAAGTGTAAAAGTATCATGCCCATCTCTAAAAGGACTTATAACTATATTTATGTATATCATGCAACGCATCATTAAATATATGTGGCACGCATGTGTCTTTGTTGACAAACAACCCATGTGGCAATTCCAAGGCAAAATCTCAAGTGCATTGTTTATATTTTATGCATCTCAAAATATAAAACTTTTCTGACACTTTTTATATGTAAACCTAACTAACTAACAAAATAAGCAAAGAATGTGGCCAATATCAATATTAACAGGCACTATATATGTCTTACAAAACACGTAAAATATTAATAATAAAAAGTGGTATATTAAGTGTAAAATTTTGTTCAAACTCGGCATGACACATAATTTTTTTAAGTGTTCTAAGGCTTTTAATAACAGTAATATAATATTCACTTAGCAAAGTAATTCGTAAAAAACATTCTTAATAAAAAATAAAAAAACAATGTAATATTTGTATCAACAAGTGATCGCGTCACAATTTCACGAAGCATGTAAGACTTGCTATCAATATTTATAACAACATGAAACATTTAACGTAATAAATAGACAATCAGTATTCACCACAGACAATAACCTTGGCAAGAAGGGAAAAGTGTTCAGCATCCCTCAGCTGCAAAGTTAATTCAAACAAAAATTTTTCGAACAAAAAGTGAAAAATCTAATTAGTGGCAAACAGCCATTTTTGTGCATCAACAAAGCAAGCATAAACTTGAGCCATAATTTCTATGCAGGAAACGAATACCACCCACTTTCCTGAACAGAGGGGTAGAAGTGACGCACTGCTCTGACAAGCAAGTGTAGCGGCCACCACAACCACACCTCTCTCAGAAGTAACGGGACGCATTCCCCCTACCCCCACCACTGTGCGGATGCGTAAAGAGTTGGTCTTACATCCACGTCATATAACGACCCATCACCATGACAACCACACTGAGCCACACGGCCGAAATGGAGCTGGGTGCTTACAAAATAAATTGAAGCACCAGCAACAGAAAATTAAAAACTTTATGCCTGATGTGCGTGCGACCATTAACATAACTGAATCCCTTCCGGAAATCTAAATGTCCTTGCCGGGAGATACGAAACACGAGACGACTCGCGCAGAACTTTTAAAGAAATAATAGGGAACGAATTGAGAATGCCTGGAGCAGTACCTCCGATGACGAAAAAGTGCCATTGTGCACTGAGTGAAACAGACCACGAGTGGTGTGTGGCAACGAAGGCCTCTTCAACAAACACGCATGCCAGTGTACACTCGTACAGCAGTCACAATATTTTTTACATATTCACAGCAACCAGAACAATTTTTAAACTCACAGCAAACAGAACAATATTTAGAAAAATCCATATTAAATAATTTTCGCAACCAAATATGCGAGAAACAGATAATAAGTACAGGACTAGGAAATGGGACAATACTGTGCGTAATTTGTCAAAGAAATTACCACGCAGAATGCCTCACAGGAACAGAATGTGCAACCACAGACAACCACGGCCGATATCTGTGCGACAAATGTGAACAAACATAGCCAAAAACCAAACGGGACTTGGTAAACAACACATCGGGACGATTCGGGTGCGAACAGTACGTGAACATATGCGAGTGACTGTGCCATGCCTCTTCACTGAGGGCAGTGAAAATTACAGCCAACAACACAGCCCCCTAGACCATTCAACGGGCATGGACGGAGCAGCAGCAACATGGCGAAACCTATTGGTGCCACACACCACTCCTGGCTTCAAGTGGCCTCTGCCACACCAGGTGGCCAGGACCACACCAGTAGTTGCTGCACCAACAACAGGGATGGGCACGACACCAGCCCGATTTCAGTCGCTGCCTACCTTCGCGGGAAACACCAGGGAGGACCTGCAGACGTACCTGACCGACTGCATAGGACGATTGGGAAGGTACAGTGTTAGTGAACCAGGGTGGCCTAGCTGCAAAGGAGGTCAATTTTCTGTGGATGCATGCACATGGTGCAGTCCCTTGACTGCTATGGCATACAATGAACCGAATTCCAAAGTGACTTCCTCAGAGAATACAACACAGCCTATTGAACATTACAGGCTCAAATCCATGCTTGTTTAGGGCACAGGATGATCATGGAACACTAACATCATTTGCCACCTGTAAAGTCAATATCATTACACATTTTCATCCACATATGCGACACACATACATTTTGGAAGTCATAGCATCAACAGTAAAATAAGAATTCAAATTTTTCCTGGCAGCACTTATAGATGGACGTGTAGATAAGTTCATGAGGTCCACAGCCTTGCTAGACAAGGCAAATACCGAAAAGATATTGTTCACCGCAGGGAACGAAATGGGATATATTAACCTCGGCCTCGTGACCAAAATTCATGGAACAGGAACATACAACCATAAGCTGGACACTGCATGGAAGGGGTGACCCAAACAAATCATAAAAACAGGGGGAAATAGCCAACTTGCTACACCTATAACAACTAGCTCAAACACGGCAGCTGAAGCCATGCAGATGGGAGCAGTTAGAAGGGAATGCCCCCCTTTTCAATGCAGGTGTTGTCCAGGCCAAAAATACCACTGGCATAACGAATGCACTAACCGCAAAAGGCAAATGGATGAAGTAAACAATATCAGGAAACCACCGACAGAAAACTAGCTGGTGGGGTAGGCGAGCCGGATGCTCACAACCCCTGGCCAAAACAAGAGCATGCAACACCGACACAACAACAAGTTAAACCCACGGAAACACCCGCTCCACTACAAATTGTGTTACATCAAACGACAACAGACGACGAGCAGGTAATCTGCAATGTCATAGGGGTCACATCGAACATATAACCCTGGCTCGATGAACTCAAGACCTTGGTCATCGGAGCACAACATCAATGCGCACACATGCCAGCCAAGAAGGCGAAAATCATATAAAGAGATAGTGAGTGGTGGCGAATTCAGGACATCGACATTGAGAAACACCACAAGCATCCCGATGCGACCCGCTGGCTCTATGTACCAACAGCAGCCATTGAACATGTGCTAATACATGCCCGCAGTAGCCATTTTTCTGGTCATCTTGGGCCAACCCAGACAACAGGGATCTCCACACACATTTCCACTGACCACGAGCAAGCAGGGACATGTGCAGGTACCTGAATGAGTGCATCCTCTTCAACCACTTCAAGAGCAGGAAAGGAGACAGGTTAACCCAACCGCAATCCAGGGTGTCGAAGGAACCAGTCGAGATGGTGTCCTTGAATCTCATGGTCCCCTACCCCTGCACTTCCACAGGGAAGAGGTTCATCCTGGTTGTAAGTGACGGATTTTCCAGATGCACCAAAGACTACCCAGTCTCCATTCCACGGCCACACACCATTGAATGGGAACTGGAAACTGAGTTTTACCCCCACTGGGGGTACCCATAAACATTGTTCGCTCACAACAGTTTTCAGTTCACTAGGAGGTAATGTCAGTTCTGCACTCGGTGAGGGGTAAGACACCTTACAACCCCAATATACCACCCAAGGTCAAACACCACCGAGAGGAGAAACCAAGAACTCAACACCCAGTTATGCCTGAGAGTGGGGAAGGACTATGCCAGCTGGACTGAACATTAACCTGCTGCCCTATTCACCATAAGGCGATGTGGGCATATTCCAGCAGCGATCCTGTATGGTCGCGAGCTAATGCTACCTGGGGAATTTGCTGCATGCCACGGGTCATGAGCAAACCAGAAGTTGGGACAGCTAGAAGACAGTGCTAGGAGGCAGAGTAAACAATAGCTCTCAGAAACCAAGACCGCTACATCGTGGAATGGATGCCTGCCATCGCACGAGCACCACAACAGTTGGCACCTGGCCAACTGGTCTATGTAAGGGGCGCTAAAATAACCAGTGTCGCGAAGAATTTCTGCACCTGGTACGCCCAGAAATAGATCGGACCACACTCAGTGGTGAAACTGCTGGGGTACACCACATACCTTATCAGGGAGAGCAGAAGGAAGGGGGCCGCCATCCACCGCGACGACATCCGATTGGCAGTGGGGACGCCGAGCACCATGATGCCTGATCAGCAGGGCATCGAGCACCACGAAAACAACACACCAATCGCCACCAGATGCGAAGTAGTGTTACTGAGTCCCGGCTGCGATGGAAAAATTCTCCGGCGCCCCTTCTTAGCCATGACAGCCGGAGTCTCGATGCCTAACACGGACATGGAGGAAGAAAAGGTACCCGAGGGAGTATCACCGCTGACAAGCACAACTATCAACACCGCATCCTTCACTGCAGACCCGGGAGGGTCACTCCGCAGCATCGTGATGCCCTGCGTCAAGGCGCTGGTCACCAGGGAGGGCCCCAATGGCGGATCGCCAGAGACACCTGAGGGACAGAGCTCCCCAGAGGACAGTTCTCTCGACAGCTCTTCAGCGCGCCCTCAGCAGGACCAACAGCTGGGGACCTGACACAGGAGGACGTCGGCCAAAGCAATTGGGGGGGGGAGCATAACAGGGTTTCACAGACCTTCATCGGGGCTCTCTCCTTCCCCCTCAACAACACCCACATCATGCCGAGATCCACACAGCCACAGCAGCGACAAGGAGTCATTGGAGGTGGTGTCCACCACCCCTCTCCGCTGCTCCAAGGGGCAGCACCGCCTGATCCACCCAGCACGCATCACATGGGGTGGGGACACCCTCGCCCAAACATGTATGTCACAGAAAGTCAGCCGCGCTGGTGTCATCACCCTGACCCCCCAGCAGCAACCAGAATCAGCTCAAGATGCACGGGGCTTATGCACTGAGGCCATGCCACAATCAGAAGCTACCCACCACCTGTTGTGTCTAACTGCATGATGGGACATATGGGGGACTGTGCGGTCAAGTGGTCATCAGAGGAGGGGCTGTTTGATGTGAAATACACATCCATGAGCTCCTTATGCCCACTCTTACCGCCGCTGTCACAACAATTACTCCACTTACACCATGCCACACCAAACACATCAGGCCAAGAGTGCATAGTGCAGGTCGACAAGAACGGAACTTGCACCTTCTTGCTGACAAGGATTACATAACTCAAGAGACTGCCCTACTCATTTATTACAAGAGATAACTCTTTTAATAAATAGGTAGGCGATCCGAAACTGTGTTTACCCCAAAGACACAGCCTTTGGGTTCACTGGCAATTGGTTGTTGCTTCGTAGCAGGTCCCACCATGACCTATAATCCAACGCACCATCAAGTGGCATCGAACTGGTTTGTAGGCCGGAGCTGAATTGATAAGTGCCCCAAAGTGTCACCAGTAGTGTGCAGCTTTTTTATAAACACATAAAACACCATCACTGCATTCATAGTTACAGTCAGGGGTGTGTTTTATTGTATTAACAGATATCGAGCTTGGCATTCCACACCCCTTTGCCCAGGTGGACTCGCCAATCCCTTCAGGAGGCATCCACCTGGCAACACTGTGGCTAGCGAAATACAAGTGCGTCACAGGTAGAGACATTCAAACACTTTTCACAAGAAATGTAATATTAATTTAATTCTAATTTATGTAAGAGTAATTATGTTTTCTAAAAGGGAGATTGCATATAAAGGCGTCCATCTTTCTTAACATATCATTTAGTGTGGTGACATGC
The DNA here is from genome assembly GCA_002778355.1 of Clitarchus hookeri. Lineage (NCBI taxonomy): Eukaryota > Metazoa > Arthropoda > Insecta > Phasmatodea > Phasmatidae > Clitarchus > Clitarchus hookeri. Next base: position 1,340,716 of record NQII01000081.1, on the reverse strand, counting down.
CCTATCATATTCAGAATTTCTATCTTAACAGACATTTGTTAATAAACAGGGCTGTCACGAATGTGTTTCATTTAATGTATATACTTTTTAACCATTACAGTCATATCACAGAGTGTTCATGTTATGTTACATTATTAGCTGTTTGACTTCGGTTCTAGTGACTAATGCTGTAAACCAAAGCCACTCGGCCAGTTCGTCTCAGCACTCGGACCAGACCGGCGGCTTTGATCGCCCGCTCGCAAGCTCCCTCGGTACCATCATTTAGACTGTAATCACTTCACTGCAAAATTTAATTAATTAACCAGAAGACTTATTTTATTTATTGTAAGTACAGAGAGGAGAGCCTCCCTCCCTCTCACTGGAGAGATTAACGCAATCGTGTACCAACATACTACCACATTTATTTCACGCTAAGGTCACCGGCAGGCCATAAGTGCTGGGTCAATTTTCATTTATTAATCACCTGCAGTTGGAACAGTGAATAAAACGCTCTACCAAGTAAATTGTGTCATATCATTGTAGGTTACTACCCCCTTCGTAGCATCACCCACAATTTCATGCTATTTTTCAGGCTACAAGATGGGCTACAGTCTCGTCATAAGGTATAAATAGTGCAACAGTAAGTATGTGACAACATAATTAACAAACTGACGAAGATATCCAGGGTCCCCTGGGACGTCGACAAAACTACCCTCATTATTAATTCTCTACTGGGTTATGGTGCCAGGCAATCCAACACTCAACCAGCCTTGGTTAACATCGACCACATCAACAAGTAGATTTTTAACAGGGCTTTCAAAAGTTGTAAGTTTACTATGAACACTCTATACCTATTTGTACTTGCAAACATTGAATAGGCTTACGTGGTGTTATGTTCCCATAATACTTAAATGGTGGTATGCACCAAGTTAAAATTGGATAGACTTTGCCACCAACAATAAATTCATGATTTGGGAAGAAAACATCCTTGTCCATTCCAACTGCCTTGTAAATGCCCGAATTGCGGAACACACTCAAATCGCCAACAGACCTTGGATGCCCAGCAAAACAATTTATTAGTCTCAGGTCTGCATCACACGCAGCTTGTAGTTGAACACCGTATCCCTTCTTTCTGTTGATTTATACTGCACGACTGACCTGTAAATAATTTTCATAACTTTGGTTTCTTAACCGCAATGTGACACACATCTGTGACTCCGATAACATCTGGCACCCCAGCAATTCCACTAAATTTCTGCTTTGTTTGGGACAAGTGCTGTTCATTGGGCCAAATGATGACACTGGTGCTAATACATTCAGAGATATGATAACCCTCTGCAAACAGTGGTGGTGCGATGACTTGGACAAATTAAACTTTTGTGCAACTGACATAGAAAATAAAACAAATTTATTTTTTGTATGTGTTATATAAGCCAATCTATGTCCATGAATAAGTTTTTCTTTACTCTGGCTACTAGCAAATGTGTGGTTAATTTGGGCAGTATACTTACCTGAAAGAATCTGGAGTCGGAAGTAACTATACTACCGTCAATTGTTACTGCCGTACTTTCACAGTCGGCCTACCATCGCGAATTTGTCTGAACAACAGCAGTCCAAGGCGATTTTCAAGACTGTGAAAATCATATGGAGGCATTCTAAAATATTCTAGAACTCCCTTGAAGTAAATTTCGAAACAACAGCAATAAAAACAATCTATTCATGATGGCTTTTCATGCCTGCCATAAAAATTTTGCAATGCCTGCAACAACACCTATTACTGTATCATTTACACTCGAATCACTGTCACAATTTTCAAAACGAAAGTTCAGTAACATATTATTGCTCAATACAGTACCAGTTTTAGCCATTTTCTTGTGTTCTATACATTTTGAAACAACTAATATTTATAAACACTGACTTACTTACATCCATCATTCCAAAACTACTTTAACTTTCACTTTGCTCAATTCATACTCTATGTTACTTTTCTTTACTCGAGAAGTAATGTCTAGGAACGCCACCTTGGAGTAAAAATATTCAGTCGTTTACCACATTACCTAAAAAGTATTAAAATATTATAAAAATAAAAAATAAAAATTGTTTTTACTAACCAAAGCATACTACTAGACGTAGACCACTCCTGTGTGGTCTGGCAAGACCACTATCATCGCTTCATCAGCCCACAGTCACTACATGCATATTTAATGAGGTGTACAGTATCAAGGCTAGGGTATTTGAAGAGTTCTATATAATTTTCCGAGTGTAATTGTGTGTCTAATCAAGCCAATTAGTGATGTGTGAAATAAATAGTATCTCTTTCAACCTGACCGTTCCTGTCGTAGAGTGCCCAAAAACTTAACAGACCTAAATTTTCCATGTGCTCTGCAAGGCACCACATAATCATGTGCTTAATTTAGAACACTTATCTCTACAGTATTAAGAAAACTCGCTCAAAACATTTCAGTGTTTTATGTGCATAAGTTTCAAGTTCTGTGTTACTGAGGTCAGTTAACAAAAGAAACCTCGCGGACTCGTGCGAACTCCCCACAAGGACGTCGCTGACCCGTGCCATCTCCGGTAGTCTGATTCCACTGGTATTAGGTGCTACATGTGGGTCGCATCGCGGGGGACTTTCATACCTTGTTCGGAACAGTTAACTGCAATAGATTAACTTGCATTACTGGAACTTTTATTTAGTTTATCGAGCCTTCCCAATGTTCGCAGAACCACTCCATCAGCTCAATTTATCGACCTGGAGGTTTCATTACTCATGTATGTTTTCGCGCCATTCTTCGCCTTTTTGTATAGCAATGGCCACTGGTAGGCCTTGTGAGTCAGGTCCGCATTAATTTGTATTGCCAACATGTAACTGAGTACACTATTCGGCAATATAATTTACTTAGTTCATCGTTACTTGTGAGTTCTTGTTGTGTTGTATTTAGCATCCTGGCCCTATCCAGGAAGTCATCGACGCCTCAAGGAGTCAACCTATATTTACAAGGTAAAAGGTAATACTAAGGTGAGCTATGGAGCCTTAATACCCCGACTATATATTACATTTTCTTGTAAATTTATACAGTATGTGTCAGGGGATACAGCAAAGTGGTCGTTCGGCCCATTCTATTATAAATAGGAATATTATGTAATATTCTGACTTTCTTAACATAGTCGCCAGACGACGTCTGTATAACTATTCACGTCCGCTATACTCAGTAGAATAATATTTAAGTGATGCAACTACCATAAAAGAATAAATAATGTAGTTGCATTCTTTGCCTAAACTCAACATTAGGTATGCAATTTGTATATTGATAATAAAGTGTTATCCGTTTTGTATAGAAATATTAAATAACAGTTTTTTAGTACTGTATACTTTAGCCTATTTATTTTTGTCTCTTTTTTAAGGTGTTTTGAACAACATGACTAACATCAAGATTGTGCATAGTGTATCAACTACTGTTTTATAAGTATATTGATTGTAATGTTAGTGCTGTAGTGTTTTGATTGTACGATGCTAAATTTATACCATCAATGAATTAATTTAAATCTTCTATATTATATGTAATGTTTTTAATGCTGTAGTAAATGTAAATGGATAATGTTTTGACAAATCACACTCAATATGTATTGAATGTTATGTGAGGATAAATAAATAAGTAAATTATTAAATCAGAAAAGGCATTATATAACCTATATACACAGAGGTGACAAAAGTAATGGGATAGAAATATGCAAATATACAGATGGCAGTAGTATCGCATAGAAAATGTATAAATGGGCAGTGCAGTGAATAGGCTTTCATTTGTAGTCAAGTGATTCATGTGTAAAGGTTTCTGACGTGATTATGGCCGCACGACGGGAATTAACAGACTTTGAACACGGAATGGTAGTTGGAGCTAGACGCATGGGACATTCCATTTCGGAAATGGTTAGGGAATTCAACATTCCGAGATTCACAGTGTCAAGAGTGTGCCAAGAATACCTCATTTCAGGCATAACCACCCACCATGGAAAATGTGGTGGCCGACCGCCTACATTTAATGACTGAGACCAACTATGTGTGTGCGGAATGGTCAGTGTTAACATACAAGCAACACTGTGTGAAATAACCGCAGGAATCAATGTGGGATGTACGTTGGACGTGTCCGTTAGGACAGTGCGGCGAACTTTGATTGTACTGAGCTATGCCAGCAGAAGACCGACTCGAGTGCCTTTACTAACAGCTTGACATCACCTGCAGCACCTCTCCTGGGCTCGTGACCATATCGGTTGGACCCTAGACGACTGGAACACCATGGCTTGGTCATATGAGTCCCGATTTCAGTTGGTAAGAGTGTTCGAGTGTGGCGCAAACCCCACGAATCCATGGAGCCAAGTTGTCAACAAGGAACTGTGCAAGATGGTGGTGGCTCCATAATGGTGTAGGCTGTTTTTACATGGAATGGACTGGGTCCTCTGGTCCAACTGAACCGACCATTGACTGGAAAGGGTTATGTTCAGCTACTTGGAGACCACTTCCAGCTATTCATGGACATCATGTACCCAAACAACGATGGAATTTTTATGAATGACAATGCGCCATGTCACCGGTCCATAACTGTTCTAGATTGGTTTGAAGAACATTCTGGACAATACCAGCGAATGATTTGGCCACCAAGATCGCCTGACATGAATCCTATCGAACATTTATGGGACATAATCGAGAAGTCNGCGAATGATTTGGCCACCAAGATCGCCTGACATGAATCCTATCGAACATTTATGGGACATAATCGAGAAGTCAGTTTATGTACAAACTCCTGCACCGGCAACACTTTCGCAATTATGGACGTCTATAGAGGTAGCATGGCTCAATATTTCTACCGCAGACTTCCAACGACTTGTTGAGTCTATGCCACATCGAGTTGCTGCACTTCGGCAGCAAAAGGAGGTCTGACACGATATTAGGAGGTATCCCATGACTTTTGTCGCCTCAGTGTACGAGTACATATTTTTGTCACTAGATGTCAGCCAAATTGCTCAAAAATGCAAATAGAAGCGCAAGTCACAAAAATATTGATTTTCCTACTATCCCAGCCGACTAAAAATTGATTCATAATTCCTTCGTTAAAGTAGAAAAAAGTAACAAATAACAATAAAAATACACATATTTTAATAATGTTATGACATACCTTGTAAGCCCAGAAATGCGTTCTCAGATTATTTTTAGCCATTTCCCGAAAATATGCGATTATTTATCATTATCGAGCTGTATATTCATCTACCAATGAAACATAATGTTGGCCTATTTCGGTATGCTGTAATGAATACTGGTGTTTTTATACTTAATGCTGTGCCTTTTTAGTCACTGTTTAACTTTGTTGAACAAAGACATACTCCATCAAATATGATCGTATTTTTCATATACTTGACGTGAACCACGCGTTCAGGAGCTCCTTTGTGCCCACTCTGACTGCCACAGTAGTCTCAACCGCACCAGCTACACCACACCAACCGGCTTGTGGGTCAGAAAGAAAGTGCTAGAAAGTGTAGTTCATTAGTGTACATAATATCAACCAACATAAAATCATTAAAAGTACAATTCAAATGTTTAGGAAATAATGTAACAGCTTTTATAAGTGCATTTCTGTAAGTCGTTATGTTTTCTTATGCTTAATTTAATTCATATAATTTTTTATCACATAATCATCTTTCAGTGTTATGTTGTGTTTAACCTTTTCGCCGCTTGGTTTCGGCTTTCGCCCAGGTAGCGGAAGCCTAATCCATGCTCGCCCCCAGTTCATCTGAGGACCTGAACGAGACCAGAAGTGTAAGTCTCTCGCTCCGCGAGGGCCTCAGTACCGGCATGTTAGGCTGAAATCATTTTTAACTGCAATGGTATTAAATTAATTCACCAGCACATTTCTTTGTTTATTTCAAGTACTGAGGGGGAGAGCAACTGTAATCTCACCGGAGAGTTTTTAACGCAATCGCGTTTTCAACATAAAGGGCTGAGGCCATTTTTCATATAATTCTCCATTTATTCATCTGTGATCAGGCGATGAATAAACCACTCAACAAGTAAAATAGTGTTAAATCATTGTAGGTCAACCTTATTAGCGTCACCAGTGTTTAGTAATATAGTTCAGGTGTACAAGACGGCCGACAGTCTCGCCATCCTAACTAAAGTGTGCAGCTGTAAGTACGCAACAGTCAAGCAAATAACTGATGCAAGGTTCACCAGGGTCCCTGGGATGTCAACCGTACGACCCTCAATTTATTAGCTAACCACTGAGTTATGGTGCTAGGCAAAAATCCAATATCAAACCAGCCGTGGTAACCACCACTGTGTCACACTCAACAAATATGCATATAAAATTCCTGACATAAAACATTAGTTCATGCAATTCAACTAAAGCCTCAAACATTACTGTTTCTTGGCCAAATATATACAAACAAATACTACATTCCCTTTTTACTGGTACAATCAATGTAATTGTTAGTGATGTGGGCGAGTGATGCATGAAATCGCGGTACTCGACTCTTGCGATCCCAGACTCAGACTCGGTTCACATGAGACGACTAGATCCTGCATGTCGTCATGAGTGGATACATGCACAGTCTGTCGCTCCATTGCTGGCTGTAATTGATGATAATACAAATACTCTGGGAATTGAATAAAAATGGTAAAACAAATTTACTCAAACAGCATGTTGATATTGAGAACTACATTATAATAGCAAGTATTGCAGAATATTACAAGATACGTACCTTGCAAGGAGTTACTTAGCTCTACAGCTAGCCATGAAAATAAAAGCAGTCAAATCAAAATCTACTCCGTCACGAATTTATCACTTCCCACACTTTGCATGCCGCTAGTTCAGTCACTGCAATACAAAATATAAACTTTATGATTAACACCTAATGGATTGTGATTAACATACGACAAATTATATTCATTACTTTCACAGTGTTTTCCTTTCCTGTATTATTTCGTGTATTATGTATCATAGTTTATTGTTATGCAACTGCCATACACCCAGAGAAAGACATTAACGATATGTTAATATATCTTAAATAAATCTATATTGTATGAACATTCCTATTGTTATTATAATCCACCTTTCCTAGCAGTATTGTATAAAATTTATTTGACTGCATGTAAACAAGTCAATTATCTGAATGTAATAGGTTTGCACCCTTTCGAAACAAGAAGGTGTATAATCCTGAATATACTTTTAATATAGTATTGCATGCCAAAGACTTTATATATTATGTGTTGTATCAGACATCACTAATTTGCGTTATTTAATATTGATTATGAACAGTATATACGAACATCGGTTTTTACATTGTAAAGATGGAATAATGTTCGTTTTTCGGATACAAATGATTCAGATAAACAAGTGTTTAGAATATTAACGGCATTCTGGTGGTTACATCCAGCACAATTTTATGTTTCAAACAACATTTATTTGTTTTTCGAATTGTATGTATGTAGTTGGCATACACAGTATAAAATTTTTCATTTGTATAAGCTATTTTACGTATACGTCCTCTATCGATATCACCGAACGAACAATGAGTTTTCCGATCCGTTCCCGAATGTTCGATTATTTTACGTAGTTCTGCCAACAGTCCATACTTAGAAGCAGAAGTTCCTACGGACTCGGTTCTGGCATCGAGAGTATCGGTTCCCTGGACACATTACTCGACTCCACTAAAATCCATCGGCGGACCATTACTAGTAATTGCCATCATGTTATACTCTCTATAATAGCTATTTTCGTGGGTACATTGCCGAGCTCTGGAAGNCCATTACTAGTAATTGCCATCATGTTATACTCTCTATAATAGCTATTTTCGTGGGTACATTGCCGAGCTCTGGAAGAATAGAAAACGCGAATATAATTGTGAACGTTATCAGAAAAACGAAGATGAGAATTGTTAAATATTTTGTAAATGATAATACATTAATTAAACTCCACTAGAGGTCCAGGCCAAGGGCACACTCACTGCCAGGGAATAGTGCGGGAGGGGGCGTAGTAGTAGTTTAATTTAATTCTAATTATACACATAGGTTATTAATATATTTTACTAAAATATTTTTAATATAGAAAAAAAAAATGACTATACTCTAAATAACGCACCGACTTGATAGTTTGTTTCAGGTCAGGAAAAAGAAAACTTGGANCCATTACTAGTAATTGCCATCATGTTATACTCTCTATAATAGCTATTTTCGTGGGTACATTGCCGAGCTCTGGAAGCATAGAAAACGCGAATATAATTGTGAACGTTATCAGAAAAACGAAGATGAGAATTGTTAAATATTTTGTAAATGATAATACATTAATTAAACTCCACTAGAGGTCCAGGCCAAGGGCACACGCACTGCCAGGGAATAGTGCGGGAGGGGGCGTAGTAGTAGTTTAATTTAATTCTAATTATACACATAGGTTATTAATATATTTTACTAAAATATTTTTAATATAGNAATTTAATTCTAATTATACACATAGGTTATTAATATATTTTACTAAAATATTTTTAATATAGAAAAAAAAAATGACTATACTCTAAATAACGCACCGACTTGATAGTTTGTTTCAGGTCAGGAAAAAGAAAACTTGGACCTCAGGAAGGGGGACTCCACTGATACAGGAGTCTGTATAGACTCTGGTACCAGGGTCCTCCCCAACTGTAATTTACTAACACTGGCATTTTCCTCCTCAATGTCACAAACGCTGAAACGATAACTCGTTCCCCGAGGGAGACCTGTATAGGACACCTTGGAAGACTAGGGAATCACCGACACAATATATGGGAAATTAACTAGCACACTTGTAAACAACAAAGCAATAGGTCAGACAGACTTCACGACACAACATTCACTCCAGCCGTGAGGCTGGAGGGGAGCTTCACTCCCCGCCGAAATCTACGAACACGTAAATTCACTTAAAATAGGCAGCACAATTTAACAGCCTAAATACGGGTCCGATGCCCAACAACCCACATACACATGGCACCCCGTCAAACACCCTGTGAGTTATGGGAGCCTAGGCTCCCGGTCTCACAACACCAAGGCCATCCGGAGGCATATGAGGGTTCGGCGGTGGCGGCGGCAGAATAATGCTTTTAGAGTAATATAAAATACCTTAACAATACGATGTTGATAGAATAGAATAGAATATACATATGTAATTCTTCTTTCTCTCCTTTTTTACTATATGTGTAAGGTTAAGTCTGTTCATGTTAGAGACAAAATGAGTTTTCTTATCTGAGTGTTTGGCATAGGGAAATTTTCCGTTGCTGTGTGCAAATTGTTTCATAGGTGAATAATAAAAGAAGGAGGTTTTACAGAGTTACGTAGTTTATTCTATATTTGGTTTATGATTATTGAAATTATTTTGGATTTTAGCTTAGAAAATCTAGAAATTTCGCACACATGCGATACTAGCGCTCACATTGTAGCGAAAAAAAAATTGTTGCCAAACTAAAAGCATTGAGCTTCCCAACCTGGGTAGCATACCTTCATCTGCAGAACTTGGTCACCATGCCTTAGTAACTGTTTTACTTTCTCTGTATTTTGTACTCAGTGTTTCCGAAAACAATTGAATCACGATAACATTAAAAAACAACAATTTGATATAATCTTAACAGAACGTGAGAAGTATGTGGAGTAATACTGTACTGGAATTGTGAGTTTGTGTGGATAAGAACGTAATGGAGGACATAAAATAGACACACGAAAATAATGGAACGACTTCCTTTTATGGGGAATGAACATGAGGTATCAATTTTTCCTCACCCCCCCAAATTTGACAATTTATCCTAGTGTTTTAGAAATGTAAACTGTAAAGGCGTGAATTTGAATGTGATGGGGGTGTCTAGTGCTTTAAAGCGGGATTTTTGGACGTCTTTGGAATATCGTGTGGACTCTTACACCTTATAAAATATTGTACGTTTTCCACTTTATAGTTTGTCAGGATTTCCTGCTGTGAAATGTCATGTTTTAATCAGCAAGTTTTGGTTTACGGTAATTATTAAGTTTAGGGGCTTTTCTGAAAAATTAAAAAAAAATTAAAAATTATGATATATTTCCACTCTACTAATCATGTAGAATACGAATATACTAGGGGCATAGCTTTATAACAAGTACAACATATAAAAAAAAATTGAACAAAATTGCGAAATGAGCAGTATAGTCAGTTAGTTTAAGTTTCTGAACCTAACGTCCTAGACCAACAAAAGTTGCATTAATGGGTTCTGCACAGCTTACCTTGATCATATTCAAGAGGGCGTAATGTTAAAATAAGTAGAACATAATTAAAAAACTTGTGAGATATGTTTGTTTACATCTATTAATGTCAGAGGAATTATACCATCTCCCTACCTAGGTGAGTCAATTGACGTTCTTTTGGTGCGTTTTACGGTTCCTTTAAATCCTACAATCGTAGTTTAGTGTAAAACCCAAACATCCTAGTTTAGTGTAAAACCCTATTATCCTAGGCTAGTCTAAAACCCTACAATCCTAGGTTAGTGTAAAATCCAAAAATCCTAGGTTAGTTTAAAAATGTAAAATAGTGATTCACCCATCGTGGGGTTAGGTTCTGTTAGGTTAGGTGAGCACATATTATGAAATTAGTTGGACGTTAATGCCTCTTAGTATATTCGTGTTCTGCATCATTAGTAGAGTGGAAATATACCATTTTCCGTGAATTATTTATATTTTTACAGAAAAGCCCCTAAACTTAATAATTACAGTATAATTTCTTATTTCCCAGCAGGTCAAATTTTACCCTTAAGTTTACTAGTTTTTTTTATATATTATATACTCTTAACATTTACAGAATGGGTTATATTTGGAACACTTTATGCTTGGAATTGTGGCTTCTCCTGCTATCTAGCTGCTGCCTAGTGAACTACATGCCAGTGGTCAAGGTTACTACCAGCAACACCACCCATCTGTTTGCTTCTACACAATAAATAATTTTTTCAACTGGCTTTGAGGTAAGTTATTACTTTCAGAAAATGATAAATAGTGTTTCTTACATCTGTTTAAATGTATAATGCAAATAATCACAACCAAAAATATGTTTAGAAACTTACAACAAAATAAAAATAATATGTGTCCTATTATTAGACCCATCGGGCAACCACGAGGGAGGGGGGGTGCATAGATATAGACACACACACACACACACACACACACATTATTTATCCTCTGTTCTTATATTAACTTTCATGAACTGCCATTTGCCTGGTTCATATATATATATATATACATAATAAATTTGTTCCGTTGGGCAGTAACTGATGAAAAACTCTGTTTTTGTTTAACCTTCTTTTTTCTAAACATAAAAGATAAATGTACACTTAACAATACAATTCAAGCTAAACATTATTTATCCTGTGTTCTTATATTAGCTTTCATGAACTGCCATTTGCCTGGTTCCTATGTAAGAATATACAAATGTAGAAATTTTGTTTCATGTTGTTTTATTTTGTAGATGGAAAGGTTACGAAGACTGAATAGAAAACTTGTGTTGATTCCTTCTGAATACAGTGATGACAGCTGTGCAGACGACACGGATTAAGTTCCAGATTGCAATTCAGATGACGATGCCGGACTAAGAGCATGCAACCAAAGGAATTTATTGGTGGATGGTAAATAATAACCTTCAGGGTCATTCCACCTTGAATCATAAAATTTTTTCTAAAATTGAAGCTGCACCATTTTTGATTTTGATAAAAATTTGTTCCTATGTTACCCTATCCTCAAGGTGAAAGAGAAAGATTAAATTAGATTTTTACCTACAACAACTGGAAGCAAATTTCACAGATTTCGGAGGGTTTTTTTGTAACTAGCCATTACTTTTTCAATAAGTCACCTTTTGTGGAATTTTTAGTGTCATTTGAAAGCTTACATAAGAAAATATTACAATGTACATGGGATGGACAAAATAATATGAACACCTGTCATATACACAATATTTATTTATTAATAAGGTGTTGGGCCACCATTTGCTTTTAGAACAGCTGCAATTCTTCGCGGAATAGATTCGTAGAGTGTCTGAATAGTTTCCAACGGAATGTTGTCCCATTCTTGTACCAAAACATCCGCCAATTGCTTCAATAATGTTGGAGATGGAAATCTCCTCCTCGCTCACTCTCTGCTCTAAAACTCCTCATAACGGTTCAATTATGTGGAGGTCTGGCTCCTCAAACCAAGACTGAAACTTTTTGGCTGTGTGTATGGGCGCATTATTATCTGGGAATATGGCAGTGTTTGGCAGCAATATGGTAGTCATAGTAAGAACTTTATCATTGAGGATGTTGAGATATTCATTCGCAGTAATCCGGCCAATGATGTGAATGAGAGGACCATCTGAATACCACGATATAGCCGCCCAAGTCATAACGGAACCTCTCTCATGCTTGACTGTAGGAAGCAGGTAGTCTGGATCGTAGGCTTCTTTTGTGGTTCTCCATACATAAACCCAGCCGTTTGTTGGAAACAATGTAAACAATGATTTATCGGACTATACCACATACTTCAAATCATCAAGTGTCCAGGTTTTATGATCGTAGCACCACTTCTTTCGCAGCTTAGCGTTGGCTTCCATTATAAAGGGTTTTGCAATTGCAGCCCTTCCATGAATGTTAGCTTTGTGGAGCTCCCGCCATACTGTTTTTGTCGAAACAGTATTACTCAAGTAAGTGTCGAGTTCTGCTGTAACTTTTGCCCGGTAGTTTTATGTTGTCTGGCCACAATTCTTTTTAATGTTCATCGGTCTCTCTCAGTTAACTTAGGTTTTGCCCACTATTCCTCTTCACCGATGATGTTTTACCATGTTTTGTGTATGCTGTCATTACCATGGATACTGTCGCTCGTGAAACGTTAAACAATTCAGCTAACCGAGCACCAACAATTTGCCCTCTTTCGAAGTCTGAGAGATCACACATTTCACCGGTCGCTTGTTTTAACCGTCGCAGAACAAAGCGTATAATACACTGAAATATAACCTACAAGACTTGGCACGTAAACTGTGCAATACATACGCGTCACATTATTTACACGGAAGCAGTGTTGCCAACATGCAACAAAATGTTGTATATTGCATGGTGTTCATATTATTTTGTCCATCTCCTGTATATTTATATTATAAAATACATTTTGTATTTTCAAAATTGGCGGCCATCAGTTTTTAGCATTCAGATGACTGTTTTACTCTACATTTACCCCACCCTGTAGCACCAAAGTTGCATTTAGAGATCTTGTATTTTGTGTTCTTAGTGTCTACATATAGAAAAGTGTGCAACATCAAAGATATTTGGGATGAACACTTCCTTCCTAGAAAAAAAAAAAATAGTCTGTAACTTGGAAAATTAAAATGTTTTCGAAGCCAAAAAAAGTTGTGGGGGACGAAATAAAAATTTGAGATTTTTATGAAGGATACTCTTGATGAATAGCTATAGGGCACATGCTGTCCCATTGTGTTAATTTCACCCCTGTTGAGTACACGGACCTTTAAAAAAACAAAATAAGTAGATTTTTAAATTTAATCTGTTGTGCATTATATAATCCCACTTCATTCCGAATGTGATTAATTAAAGTGTGTCAAAGGAATGAAAATGTGAATTACCTATGCTTTAGTTGAAGAGAGTGCCAATATAAGTTTTCTTTATGCTGGCAAATAACATCAAAAACAGCTTTATGGATAACACATACCTAATCACTGCACAAGTTAATTCATTCTAACTGTGGCATCAGTCAATTAAATTTTACTGCTATGTCTACATTTTAGTCTTATTTTTGTACATTCATAATTGATAATCACTGTTTGTACACTGATACTAATATTTACAAATCTACAAACTTCATGTTTATGTAGCAATGTTACCGTGTAGTATGTGCCATTCTCTCTAAAAAAGCACTGATATCATTTCACTCAGTTTGTTGCTTATGTTGTGATGGTCTAGAGTAAACAAATGTATGTCACTCATCTTTAACAGAACACTCTATTGTCACTTGAATTGAATACAAAACATGCCACCAGGACAGGCAATGACAGACTGAAGCTCCAGGCAGGATGTGTCTAATCATGTGCTTGTCTGCATGATGCAATCTCATGAAACAGTTGCATCATCTTCAGACTTTCGGACATTACAGAGTGGTTACCATTACATGTAAGAACATGATTTGAAACATCTCGTGAATTTTGCCCTTGATTTTTTAAATTTAAACTGCCTTTAGTTTTCAAATTACAATACAGTACATAAACGTTTATTTTTATTTATTTCTGTAGTTGCAAAATTGTGAATTTTTCAATTTTTGTGCATTTCACTGCCCAAACAGTGTATTAACACGTAGTACCTCTTGTTACCCTAATGTTAATGACATTCAGAATGAAGTGGGATTATATATTAGATTAAATTTCAAAATAAATTTTTTTGTTTGTTTTTTTTAAGGTCTGTGTAAGTTTTAGACTATTTTTTTCTAGGAAGGAAGTGTTCAACCCAGATAACCTTGATATTGCACATTGTTCTACATGTAGACACTAAGCCCACAAAAAATCACACCTCTAAAAACTTTTGTGAAGCATGGTGGGGTATACATTGCAGTAAAACAGTCGTCGAAATGCTGAAAGCAGATGGCCACCAATTTTGAAAATACTGAATGTATTTTATAATATGAATTATACAGTGTAATAGTATCTTATGTAAGCTTTTAAATGATCCTAAAAACTCCACTATAGGTAACTTATTAAAAAAGTTATGGCTAGTTACATAAACCTCTGAAATCTGCTTAGAGTGTGTATGAAAAATGGCTGCCATCATCCACTTGTAGGTAAAAATTTAAATTAAAGTTATTCTTTCACCTTGAGGATAGGGTAACATAGGAAGAAATTTTTATCAAAATAAAAAATGGTGCATTTTCAACCCCTTGATTATTTCACATGGAATGACCCTTCAAGAATTTATAGGTTCACACCATAATTGTTGGTAATTATGCAGAACCGCATCTCCAGCTAAAATAGCAGCAAATTACGAAAATTGTGTAGTTTAGGAATACAGACAATGCTGAATCAGAATCGCAGAGACTTATTTGTGTACTCAATTGGCAACGTAAAATATCCAATAGTAATGTGGGATAGAATGGAGAAATTACAGAGCAAAACACACAAAAACCTTCTGTATGCTGAAGAGAAGAATATAAATCCTAAAAAGACACATTTTCAGGTAAACAATATTCATATATAGAACAGTTTTGAACTTCAGGTAAGTTATATAGGAAAGAATTTCATGAGTATTGATGTAATAAAAATGTACATATAAAATTTTAAATTTTGCTATAACCCCAAAACAAATTCATACACCACAAATAGAGAACAGATTAGGTATAAATTTGGATATTGTTTGGTGTTTTAGTGACCTGTGAAATTTCATATATGTGTATTGTCCCCTTTACAGCACCATTTTTTTTACCTCAAAAGTTTTCTTTATGTTCAGAATCTTCCCCACTGGCAGTTTTGTATCAATGTCGTTTACTTGAAAATATGGATTTTTGTATTTGTTTTATTCTCTTCAATGTGTGAGATGTTATTTTATCCTGCAAATTTCCTGTTCTTATCTCTTCCCATTACTGGATATTTTAGGTTACGAACTGTACAAACAAATGAGCTTATGCAATTATTTGCATTATCTGTAGGCTCAAATATACCATTTTCAGAATATTACCATGATTTTAGTTGAAGCTGCAGTTCTGCAGAATTATCAAATGTTTTTCTGATACACTGATATGTGTCTTTTGTTTTCAAATGACCTAAGCTCAAGTGAATCCAAGAACGAACCATCTACATCTAATGCATCTCCTCATTAAATTTTCAACTACTTCCGAATCAGTTGCTTCTAGTTTCGGCAAGAAGCCTGCTAACAAAATGGTAAAACACAAAGAAAAACCAACTTATGTATGGAAGTTTGCTATACCGATCTGTCAGCAAAAAACCTATCCCCATATGGGATGTAAACTCACAATTTCATGTGCTCATGGATCCCGTTCAATATTTTAGACATTTCTTTTACAAAGATGTTAAAAACAATATTGTAGAACAGTCAAAATCTTTTCAGTGTACAGAAAAATGTAAACAAACCATTAAACACAGATGCCATTGAAGTGGAACAGTTTATAGAAACATGTGTTTACATGGATGCTTATGGTTACCACGAGCAAGAATATACTGGTCATGACTGTATCAAATAGAAAAAGTAGCAGATTTAATGTCAAGAAATAAATGGGAGGAAATAAAATCAAATCAACATTTCAACGACAATACTAAACAACCCTCTTCAACAGATCCAGAAAGAGACCGTCTTTTTAAGATCCTGCCACTTGTTGACTCCCTTGTCACTAAATTCAGAGAAATTCTCTTTGAGGATTATATGCTTAGTGTTGACAAGCAAACTGTCCCATTCAAGGGTAATTTGACTCTCAAGCAATATAACCCTAACAAGCCTTATAAATGGGGCTACAAAATTATTGTACTGATTGATAGCAAGGGTCAATCACATAATTTTGAAATACACAAAGGCTGCACGAATCCTCCAGAAACACTGCCTGATATAGGAGCTAGTGGGAATGCCATTTTACGTTTGGTTGAAAGTATTCCACGACATAAAAACCATCTTTTGGACTTTGACATATGGTATTCTTCTCCTGCGTTGTTTGTGGAGCTTGCCAAAATTGGTATACAATCTCTAAGAACAATAAGACTGTAGATTTTCTGGTTTGACATTTGCATCACATAAAGAAATGGAGCAAATGGAAAGAGGCACATTTGAAGAGAGAGCTACTATTATTGATGCCATTGAAATCCATGTAATAAAATGAATTGACAGCAAATCTGTATATTTAGCAACATCTTTTGACAGTGCTGCCCCTGCATCAACTGTAGTAAGGTATGACAAAAAACAAAAATTTCACATTGAAATTGAGTACCCTCATGCCATAACTAATTACAACCACTTCACAGGAGGTGTTGACCTAATAGATTGTCTCATTTCTTATTACAGGACTGGAATCCAATGAAAGAAGTACTACTTGCATTTTTTTTTATTTCATTAATACGGCTTGGTTTGCTGCATGGCGAATATATGTAAGGAATTGCAAGGAAGGCATTGTTAGAATTGCTAGCTTTCAAATTTGACATTACACAATCTCTCTGCTTTCAGGGAAAAGACTCCCTTAAGAAGGGAATACCTTTAACATCAGCAACCAGTAAAGATCAAGCACACGAGAACAAAAAGAAGAAAGCCCCAACCAAAGCAATATTGTCTCTCATATAAGTTGGCAAGATTCTGACCGTCAGTGAGTGGCAAATTGATGTATACAAAACAAACAAAGTGCCATTTACAAAATCCTGTATCAGCTGATGCACAAACCAACAAAAGTTAATATTACGTTGGCTATTCTGAGTGCACTACCGACACACATTAGACAAGCAGAAAATATGTAAAGAAAGAGTTCCTAGATTAATTAATACATTTTATTTTATGTGGTCACAAAACAGCGATTGTTAGAGTTACAAACTAAACTTCTTGATAAAGTAGTAATTTATAGGTGTTCAAAATTAAATACCCAATAAAAGATTCATATCCAAATGAAACGCAACTTCAAAACCTTGAGAGTTCTTTTCACGTCGTCGTATCCCCACACTCCATCCATGCTTTCCATATGTGCTTGATATTAATTCCAAAAGCATAGAGAAATATTGCATGGTATTGTTTAATTATTTTTTATAATAATTTGACGAAATATGTTTCAAGTTCGTGTCGTTCCGAGCCAGTAATAGAACAACAGTCAACTTTTAAAAAAGACAGGATCACGAGGCCGGCCAAGTGCTGCTATCTCTTGAGCAAAGCAAATGGCTCACACCTCACCCTGTCATGCTGTGCGCACTGTCTATGCGCTCCTTCCCAAAGCATTACCATCCAGAAAAGTATAGCTTTCGTGTGCAATATATAACAAATTTACAAACAGATACCAATAGTTTTATTTTTCCGCGAACCCTTCATAATTTTTAAAGTAACATACACTGGAGAGCCAAAAAAAACTGGTATAGGTATGCGTATGCAAATAACAGAGGTACGGAACCAATCGGAGTAACGCAATGTGGTTGCAGCGCCTATATAAGACAACAAGCGTCTGGCAAAGTTGCTAGATCGGTTACTGCTGCTACAATGGCAGGTTATCAAGTTTTAAGTGAGTTTGAACATGGTGTTATAGTCGGCGCACGAAAGATGGGACATAACATCTCCAAGGTAGCGATAAAATTTGGATTTTCACGTATGACCATTTCACGAGTGTACCGTGAATATCGGGAATCCGGTAAAACATAAAATCTTTGACATCGCTGCGGCCGGAAAAAGATCGTGAACGAACGGGACAAACGACGACTGACGAGAATCATTAAACGTGACAGACGTGGAACCCTTTCTCAAATTGGTGCAGATTTCAATGCTGGGGCATCAACAAGTGCCAGTGTGCAAACTATTCAACAGACCATCATTGATATGGACTTTCGGAGCTGAAGACCCACTCGTGTACCGTTGTTGACTGCACGACACAAAGCTTTACACCTCGCCTGGGCCCGCCAACACCGCCATTGGACTGTTGATGACTGGAAACACATTGCCTGGTCTGACGAGTCATGTTTCCAATTGTATTGTGCGGATGGATGTGTACGGGTATGGAGACATCCTCATAAATCCATGGACCCTACATATCAACAGGGGACTGTTCAAGCTGGTGGAGGCTTTGTCATGGTATGGGGCGTGTGCAGTTGGCATGAAATGGGACCCCTGATATGTCTAGATACGACTCTGACAGGTGACAGATACATAAACACCCTGTCCGATTACCTGCACCCATTCATGTATATTGTGCATTCCGACGGACGTGGACATTTCCAGCAGGACAATGCGACACCCCACACGTCGAGAGTTGCTACAGAGTGGCTGCAGGAACACTCTTCTGACTTTAGACACTTCCGGCCACCTAAATCACCAGACATTAACATTATTAAGCATATCTCGGATGCCTTGCAACGTGCTGTTCAGAAGAGATCTCCACCGCCTCACACTTCTATGGATTTGTGGACTGCCCTGCAGGACTCATGGTGTGAATTGCCTTCTGCATACCTTCAGACATTAGTCGAGTCCATGCCACGTCATCTTGCGGCACTTCTGTGTGCTTGCGGGGGCCCTACACGATATTAGGCAGGTGTACCAGTTTTTTTGGTTCTTCAGTTTATTTTGTGTACAGCGATTTTGAGTACGGTACTAGTAATTTCTGTTTGGCCAGTAATTGTTTGTCTACGTAAATTATACGCCATATTGTTCTCCCGAAAACCCATTTCCTTGTTCCTGTGTTGTTACTATATTGTATTGATAAAACGAAGAAAGTGGGACACACGTGAATAGTTTTTTAAGCAATTCTTACGTTCTTCGACGTCACTTATTTCCAACTCGAACTGTTTAGTATCAGTAATAGCAGAATTATTGCATTGCAATCAATAGTCGTTGGTGAGTTGTTGGCGAATAAAAGTGTGTTTTCAATCAAATTTCCCAAATTACTTTTAGTTCCAGTTATATTAGATATGACGTCCAAAGTGTGATAGCTACAACTACCGTCTCGCAAATTTTAACCCAAATTCGCTGTCTCAGACAAATTAAAAAAGAGTTAGAAATTATTTAATTATTTGTATGGTTTTATATTTTTACTTTTATAACCTACTAATTTTTTTTAGACATGTCAGTCTAAAATATCTTAAAATTTGTTTAGCATTACAGTTCAATGGCAAGTGGATGAGCTGACAGCGTGTTGATAAAAATACAGCCTCCACTTGATGCACCAGCTGATGGCGAAAGGATACATAAACAAAAAATAAACATTGGCGCTACTTTCGTCAAACTGTCAAAATCTCGCCAACTTATATGAGACAGAGTATACCAGTTCCCAGTGCATGCTGGGATATTACTTGACATTGGCCAATTTAAGTGATGATCGTTTGAGATAGAAGCATCCTATGTGTAAACTCAAGAGTCAAATAAGGTGTGTGAAGTGTTCTGTAAACCTTTGTTTGAACAAAAACAAAAACATTTTTTGGACTTTCACATGTAAAAATGTTTTGGAAACTTTCACTTGTAAAAATTTTTTTGGATTTTTAAATGTAAAACTGTTTTGTGGCTTTTATGTGTAAAACTGTTTTGTGGATTTTTATATGTAAAACTGTTTTGTGGATTTTTATATGCCACTAAGAGGGTAACTAATACCTTGGTGTAGTTGTGCCATTTTGTTATATATTCCTTTTACAGTACATATTTATGACCTTAAATAAATGTTTTATCAAAGAAAAAATGCATTTGTTAAATACCTAGCCCAAAAACCAATGTCTAGCCCATGGCTCTAAAAACCCAATATGCCAAATTCGACCCATATCTAAATTTAGTAAAAAATTTAAATTTATATGTTTTTTAAAAAAAATTGTGATGGCTAGGGATAATTGTATAAATAAGTTAACACTATTACATAATTTTTAAGGACCTCTATTCTAGGTCTGGGAAGTAAGAGTATAACATAATTTGTTGCTAATACATGGAAAATGTTACCTGATGGTGAATCACTGCACCATTTATATTTCTTATTTCTGGTAATTGCCTAACAGACCACAGAAAACAAATGAAAATATTTGCTTTTCTTAGCCAATTCGACAACCAGTAAATAGACTGGTGAGAAAATTGTTGTTTAAAGATTACACACTATCATTAATTTCATTCAATGTGCTCCCCTCCTATTTCCGCATGCAGCTACATACGTGATCATCCACTGTCCAAAGCTATATTGTAACGCATTGGCTGCCATCCTCTTAAGCAGGTTAGCTTTTTTTTTTTTTTTTTCTCCACCTCTTCAAAAGACTGAAAATGTGTTCCTTTCAATACAATTTATTTTTCACTTTGGAGAACAGGGATGAGAGACACTGTACCACATCTGTTAAATATGGGGGATGTTCTGGTACAGATTTGAGTTTGTTAAAAGTTATATTGTAGAGGGAGCATTGTGAATGTGTGCATAGTGGCAATGCAGAATCCATACATTGTTTTTCCTTGCTCATTATTTCAGTGTAATCATCATATTGCTGTTATACTTCTGATTTGTGGCTTAACCCTCAAGCACCCTTTAAACAATGATACAATTTTTGATGTCAAAGAAAATTAATATCACAACTTTTTTTGGCTTCGAAAACAGCAAATTTTAATTTTTTTTCTAGGAAGGAAGTGTTCAACCCAAATATCTTTGATGGAACATCAACTGCGAGCAGCTGCATAGCCTTCCTTTACCTAATTGTGTAGATCCTCTTCCAAAACATTTGTACATCAGCCTGTCCAATTCCAGTTCTTAGTACTTCCTCATCCATTAACAGAAAGCAGCATTTAATCAGTGATTATGTGCTTAAGACAACTGAAGAGCAAAAAAGGAACCTTGACGAGGCAGTGTCAATGTTTTTCTATGCTGTGAATGTACCTTTTAATGTTACTGAACTTGATCATTTTAATCAGATAATCCAGATATTAAGAGACCTGGATACAAAGTACCATTAGCAAAAGATATCAGTGGGAAGCTTTTGGATGATGCTGCTCAACAAATAGAGCTACATCTGGTAGAAAAAGTATAAAATTGCAGTTTTACGGTAACATGGGTGGATGGTCAAGCATTAAGAATGACCCATTTCAAGCCATCATGATTCATACAGGGACAGAAAGTTACCTTTTTAAAATCTATGTTGCAGGGTCATACAAAAAAGTCTGAGCAGTGTGCAGCAATTATAGAGGCAGCAATGAAAGAATGCCAAGAAAACTTGCACAGCAGCATCTTTGCAGTAGTTACTGATAATGAGAATAAAATGGGCATAATGTGGGAAATTTTGAAAGAAAACCATCCAGATCTAATCACCTATGGCTGGTCAGCACATCTTTTGAATTTAGTTGAGAAAGAGATATCTCCTAAAACAGTTATGGGTCATATTGTGGAAGTGCAAAAATGTTTTTGAAATGTTCATCAAACACATGGGTGACTTGTGGAGAAAGATTGTGTTATGCCACAGTTGCCAAATTAAGCACAGTTGAACTCGCCCTGACTATGTAAAATCATTTGTGAAATTATCACAGATACAGGGCAATCGCCCTTGAACATAACCAAGACTTTCATCATCCAAATGTTGCAAAGATCTTAAAACACCTGGGAATTTACCACGAAGCAGTGTATCTTGAGAAACAGTTACATGTATGCAAATGCACTAGGCAAGCTTCAGAAAGAAACGACATGTATTTCAGAGGCAGTTAAAATATGGCTCCACCTACAATCTTCTTATGTTCTGGAGTCTTACCATCGCCATTTCAAGAAAAGAGTTCAACAGGCAATCCAACCACCACATATCCTTGCAAACCTTATGGCTCCAAAATTCAGACGACAACATTTAAGTGAAGAACAAGAACACTCCGCAGAAATGTGGTTAGCTGAAAACCATCCAGAATTCCTGCCTGGTGTCATTGCCTCAAGATAAGTGATCCCAACTATTGTCCTGCTCTATGATGCGTGCAAATGTTGTATAAGAGTTTTCCTTGCAAAAATAGTGGCCTGATCATGGCAAAAAAGAATGAAAGAAACTCTAAGATTCACTTTGGGTTGTATCACTTTTTCTTCTGCTTGCATTCAGCACCAGCTTCTTCTGCTTCAATTGAGAGATACTTCTCTACATTTAGACTGGTTTGGAGGAAGTTACGCAATTGTTTAGGAGTTGACAAAGCAACAAAACTAGTTAAAGTGTATAGTCATTTATGAGCAAATCTTCCACAGTCAGAAGTTATGATTGACTGAATTATTAATGTGTAATTGTCATTTTGTCTACCTATTGCATGCAACTAGTATTTTACCAGAATATCATTAAAAATGATCATGTTAAAAAAGTTGACTTTACACTTGTTGATATCTGTAAGAATGAGACTGATGCAGTGTGAATTTCTGGCATGTGCTGTAGTTAAGCATTTATTTTAATACCTTCCTTTTTTTTTTGTGTTGCAGTGATCAGGAGTACATTTTTGTTTCTATGGGGGAAAATGTTTATTCCTCTCACTATCTCTTTAGCATGTTCATAATGATTTATATTTGTTATCCTCAGTAAAAATAAATGTACACAAAACAATAAATGCCAAGTGTTTATATATGCACAGATATTCTATTTACACAACTTATGAAAAGATTTTTTCAAAAACACAACACAATTGTAGGTTATGGTGATATTTGACAATATAAAAAACATGATAGTTGTTATATCAATTGTTATAATAAAACATAGTGCACATGTTGTGTATAATACTAGCGGCATTACGTAAACTGCTCTTACATAAGTTTTTTTCCTTCCCACAATATTTAGCAGAAATTAAAATAAAATATTTTCCAATATATATCAACAATGTATTAAATTCAGATTCTAAATACGGGCATTTGATTAAATAAAGTAAAATATAATTGTCCAGGCAAACATACCCTAAACAAATATGAAAAATATACATGTTTATATTTAGCCTGTATTTTTTAGAGAAAAAAAAACCGAAAAACCCTGGGTTTTTGAATAAAACCCAAGTGCGACTACGTGCATTTGACGGACCAGGGACAGAGGATATTAAAGGATCTGCTAGGCAGGGAGATAGCTGGCTGTTTGAAGAGGGGTAGGATTGTCCAGGGACGATAGGAATATCAACCAAACCATAGAGGCAGGGGAATGGAAAGGGGCATATAAGTAGAACAGATATGAGAAATTTTGACCACCGAAGCAGTGGTAGGAGGAGGAGGATTGGGTAATCTGAGGAGGAGGAAAGGAAATTGGTGTGAGGATGTCATTAAATTAATGGTGGTTAATTGTAGAAGCTTGTACAAGTTTGATAGCTTTTGGGGAATGGTCTAAGGATATGGGGCAGATGTAGTTGTAGCAGTGGAGACATTGCTTAGTGAGGAAGTGTTAGATAGTGAATGCTGATAAGATAAATTTACAATCAACAGAAGAAACATAGACAGGAACAGAAGGGGAATAAAAGTGTGCTTAAGAGAGGGCTTGGAGGGGTGTGCGGAATGGTTTAGTGATATGGCTGAGGTGATGGAAATTGCAATAACGGGGAGAGGTAGAAGCATTAGATTGCTAGCAGTGTACAGGCTGCCATGTCAATAGTGGCAGGCAACAGAGAAGGTCAAGGAAAGGATTGATAAACTGAGGGACTGGCAGTGGACAGTAGTGGCGGGGGACCTGAACATGCTAGGTGTAGAGTGGTTAGAGGGAGCTGAGGAGATGGAAAACATGATGCAGAAGATGGCATCACAATTAGTGAACAGAGGCTTGGTTCAGGCAGTAGAAAAACCCATAATGAGTAATGGAGAAGGCGTTGGGGCAGCGCTGGATGTGGTGTTGGTTAGGCCAGAGAATGCCATAATTGGTTCAGTAGTCTTAGATGGCATCAGTGATCATGAAATTCTGGTGGTGGTAATTGGGGTTGGAAGACTGAGGAAAGAGGGTTGTAGGGTTAGAGTAATATGGCAGTATAGGAGGAAGAACAAAAAGGGGGCAGAAAATTTCTTGAGGGATAGGTTTGAGCTGTGGTTTAAGGTAGAAAGTGTTATGGCTTGTGAGATGAATTGAGAAGAATTTTTTAGAGAATGTTTGAAACATTTGTCCCACAAAAAAAGCTGATGGTGATTCTCCGTACTATGGATGGGAAATAAAAAGGATGAAAAGGAAGTGTAGACAAATGCACGCATGGGGGAAGAACAAATAATCACATAAAAATTGGGGAGGGAATTGGAAAGCTGATTAAGCAGGCAAAGATTTTATACCTAGGCAGTATGATAGAGGAAGGGAAAGGAAAGGATTGGAAGAAATTGTATGGATATATTAAGAAGATTATAGGAGGGGAGAAAGGTATTGCTGTGTTGAATAGTAAGGAGTGTTTGAGTGTGACAACTGACAAGGGAAAAACTGAGTTGCTGCAAACCCAGTACTCGTCAGTGTTTGAGGAGTAGATGTAAAGAAAGCTTACGATAATGGAGAAGGAGATAGCTCAGTTCATAGGAGGATTGTAAAGTAGCACGGCAGTGGATCAAGATGGTACAGGGAATGGAGCTGTAAAGTTTGGTGGGGGGAAACTGTGTAGATATCTTGAAATGTTATTTAGAAGGTCTTTAGAGAAAGGCCAGTTGCCACAGGAATGGAAGGAGTTATTGGTGGTTCTGGTTTACAAGCAAGAGGAGAAAAGGAAAAATCCTGGTAGTTACAGACCTGTGAGTCTTATGTCGAGTACAGGAAAGGTGATGGAGAGGCTTGTAGTACAGTATGTGTTAAAAGTTATGAATTAAAAGAATTGACTGCAGGAGTACCAACGTGGTTTCAGGGTAGGTTACACATGTGGGATGCAATTGGCTGGACTGCTAGGATTTGCTGCAGGCAGTAGATCAGGGAAAGCAGGTGGATGCTTGCTTCATAGATTTTAAGAAGAGCTTTGATAAGGTGCCTCATGGGATTTTAATGCAAACTGTGGATGAGCTACTGGATGATAAGTGAGTAATGGATTGGATAGGGGACATATGGTGAACGTGGGGGAGTCCGTGTCACAGAAATGTGGGGTTACATGAGGGGTTCTGCAGGGTAGTGTGCTGGGCCTCTCGTTAACTATTATGTTAAATGACCTGGGAATAATGGTGGGTGGCAAAGTGAGGCTGTTTGCAGACAGTTAATTGTGTGCTGTATACAGAGGTCGGTGGGGAGAATAAGTTTGAGGACATAGAACAAATAAGGAGGTGGACAGAAATAAATAAAATTAATATTAATATACAAAAAACAAAGGTTGTAATATTCACTAGGGAGAGGGTAATGTATGAAGGCACTTATAAATTGCAAGGGCAGGAGATAGGAGAAGTTTAAAAGTATAAGTACTTGGGGTTGATAATTCAGAGTGATCTTAGTTGGAAAAAGCAAATACAGAAAGTGGTATCAAATTAAGAATTTTGGGAATGCTAGGAAGGGTCTTGAAGGATGGAAAGGAGGAGGAAAAGGATTATAATGCTAGGATAGGCCAATAATAGAACATGCAGTCGCAGTCTGGAACCCATATGCAGAAGAGGAGGTATTTTAGCTGGAGAAGGAACAAAGAAGGGCAGCGAGGTGGGTTAAGGTTAAATGGGGAAGGCAGATGCCAGAAGGTGAGGATGAAAGAAATTTTTGGCCATGCTTAATGATGAAGGAGTTGGGGTGGAACTCCCTAAGGCTGGTCAGGATGTAGAAGAATAGCTTCTCCCAATGGGGGAAGTTATTTGGACATTTAGCCAAGGGGCTGTACAGGGGAGAGGTACAAATGGTAAAAAGTTTCAGGGATTAGAGAGGTGGATGGAAAGGGGAAGGGAGTTCATGCTAATGAGAACTGTGAGGGAGTGAAATATGTTGCGGGAGGAGTTGGTCATGATGAAGGGGGTTGGACAATTTAGGAAGGGACTGGAAAATTAAAAGGGATGAGGGAAGGAAGCATTTGCGACAGGTGATAGCGCAATGAAAGTTGAAATTAATAATAATGTATTATTATAATTCTAATAATTTATTATTATTATTCAGCAATTGGCACTTGTATGAGAAGGATGTGATTAACAACGCCTCCTTCTTGCCTCTCGTTTTTAAATATGTTTAACCTGTTGGCAGCTAAATATTAGGGGTAATTTGTATGCCCCAGAGTTCGGAGAACTGCTCAGTATGTGATAAGCCGTTTTATCGGAAACAGAAATTTATTAAATGTTAGGGAAGTTGTGGTACTCGTTTACGTGTACAATGTGCATTGATAAGTAGGTCAAGCAAAAGTGAGAGTTACGAGTGCAAAAATTGCAGTGATGAAACAACTATGTTTAGTTTTACGTCACCTATGCGTGGAAACAAGGTGAAAAACCCTACCAAATCTTCTGAAAAAGCTAAACCGAATGCCAGGCAAAAGAATAATGTGCTTAAAGTGATGCTTGTTGACAGTGAAGTGGAAAGACAAGCTGACATGTCTAGTAAGCAAATGGAGAAAATGGATACTAGATCTATATTCAAGGCTTTATGTCGTAATATTGAAGAGTTATCTAATCAGGTAAGTGAACTAAAAGAAGATAATGCTTTGCTACGGGCCATGTTTGAGAGTGTACGTATGCTGGTGTTTTACGCCCTCAACCTAAAGAAATTTACAGTGAAGCAACGGTAAATGATCAGGAGTCTGCTTCCAGCTCTATCTTTGCTTCATCTGATAACCAAAAAACTTAGTTTAATGTACCATATGGTAACACCACGGTACCATCAAGCACAGCTAACAAAGCAAAAGACCAGCAGGAAATTTCATCACAGCCAGCTGCTGATGCTGATGTATTTGTGGAGGTCTGCAGACATGGAACAAAGCCTGCCGTTGTAAGTGGGTCACCTGCTTCCAAACTAGCTGCAGCGCAGAAACAAGTTAACTTTGTTATTCACTGACCAGTAATTTCTGTAACTTCAGCTATTATTCTGATACTACTGACAAGCACTGATGATCACTGGCACTCCTCTCTGCGTGCTGCTGGGTGGCACCCTGCGCGAGGCTATATTAAATACTGAAAGCACTGACTTTATTGATCCTGCAGAGGTTATGCAGTGTCAGTAAAACACAATTTTGGTAGGCAATTTAAGTACAGTACAGCCCTGATTATCCGTGGAATTGCGTGGCAAGAGCACCGTGGATAGCAAAAATCGTGGATAACCCGAAAAAGACTAAAAATGAGGTGCAAACATGAAAAAAAAAATTTCAACATAAAAACTATGTTTTATTGTACAAGAAACATAATAAAACTTTTAAAATACATACATATGTACAGTACAGCAGAAACCTTTGCTCTACGTCTAAATCACTAAAATAAAGAACAGTAAACAAAAAACAATGCCATACATATTACTGTACAAAAAGTGTTGAGTTACACCTTTTTGAAAAAATCACTCACTCATTTTTGCTTCTTGCTGTGGAAACATCTTTTCTTAATTCTAAATTGTACTTTCCTTAACATGAGTTTTTCTGCCAGACGTGCATCGTCGTCTTGTTCCTCTAAATATTGAAACAATCCGTCTACGTGCTGCAAAGCAGTTCCGTGTCTCATCCGCGCTGGCGCCTAGTCTTCTTCACTTTAATTTTGTTCTTCGTTCTTGTTCACTCCCATTGCTTTGTTCGTTATCTCTATGTCAGTCAGTCGTTCAAACCCCGATTCACTTGCGCCACATTCCAGCCACTCTTCTATGTTCTCTTCGTCGACATTCTCACCTCCCGGAACGGATGTCACTAGGTCAACAAGTGTAGCGGTCGGCATGACTTCATTCTCTTCTTTACAAATGATTTGGTTGACATTTGTTTCGATACTCTGAAAGACTTTTCTCCATGATTTAACAAGGGTTGAGGGTTTGATGTAATCCCATGCAGACGCAATATCATAAATGCTGTCCAAAATGGTATAATTCTGCCAAAATTCTAGGAAATCGCAGCCTTCCTCGATTTTTGACAGTAACAACTTTGTCCCGTATGTTCTCCTCATGGTTGCAATGACTCTGGTCCATAGGTTGTATGAGCGCAGTAACATTTGGGGGCAAAAACTTTGCGAAGATTTGCCCGTCAGAAGATTTAAGCACACTTGTAGCTGGGTGTGAAGGCGCGTTGTCAATTAACAAAACAGCCTTATTTGGCATATTTTTTGAGTCAAGATGTTTACGTAATTGAGGCACAAAAATCTCTTCAAACCATTCTTGAAAAATCTGCTTGTTCATCCAACCTTTCTTTTTGGCTGAAATAATCAACTGGTAAATTTTCTGCTCTTGTCCCCTTAAAAGACCTCGGTTTCTTAGATTTACTGATTACAAGAAGCCTAAGTTTGCGACTACCCGCAGCATTGCTGCATGGCAAGATTGTAATTCTTCCCTGGCTACTTTTGTGACCTGCCGCGTGATGTTCACTTTCAATGCTAAAGTACGAGTGGGAAGACACTTCCATAAAAAAGCCCTCATTCATCAGCGTTATAAATTTGTTGATATGACAGATCCTGAGATAACACAAACGCTTCAAAATCTCGTTAAAAATCATCAGCTGCTTGTTGATTACCACTCAGCTTCTCTCCGTGTAGACCAATCTCTCTAATTCCATGACGTTTCTTAAAACGATGTAACCAACCGGACGACGCATCAAAATTTCCTTCCAGGCCTAACAAATCAAAAAAGATTTTTGCTTTAACTGCAATGGTAGGACCAGACACGGGGCGCCCTCACTTCGCACCTGACCTAACCACTCCGCTAATGCAGAGTCAAGTTCATTATAGGTGGATGTCTTCATTGTTTTTTGTTTTTTCTTCCCAGAAACACTTTCCGACACTGATGCAAAGGCCAACAGTTTGTCTTTTTGCTTTGAAACGTCTCACACAGTTGTTTACCTGATCCCGTAATCCAAACACATCTGCTTCCTTGAAGCGCCATTTTCTATTTTAGAAATCATTTCAATTTTTTGTGCAATCGTTAGCACAACCTTCTTTCGTTTTTCAGCCATTGTGTATTACGTAATTTCAGGAACTAACGAAACACTAAACTTGAGCACTAACAAAGAAACATAAAACACGTCTGATCACTAAGCACGCTTACTGATAACTGAGGCCACTGGCAGACCAAGAGAAAACGTAGAGGGTGACCTCTATACGTGAACTTTTCAGAGTGGACTCACCCTCTTGGGTCGTCAAGGTCAGTGATCAGAGAATGTACGTAATACATAAATGGAGCGGCAGAAATAACTCCCGAATTTGCCACCGTCATGGGCTCGGCGCTAGTGGTGGTAGGCGGCGCGGGGTTGTGTCATAGTGCAGCACCACTGCTGCCATTTCAGTCCCCACCATGGCATGGAGCGGTGAACATCGTGCGTTCGTCCTTGAAACCTATTTAAAAAATGGTGATTCTGTAATCACAACGCAGCAATTATTTCGTACGCACTTCGGAATAGGTCGGCATGGTGCAGTCCCTGACAGGAAAACCGTTCTATTGTGGGTTAAAAAATTTTAGAGTCACAGGTTTGGCTTTAAAAAATGCACCGCCAGGTAGACTTCGCAGCGCTCAAACTCCACAGAACGTTCAATTACTCCAACAAGCAGTTACCAAATCTCCAAGATGTCCAGCCTGTAGGCACACTGCCAGCTTGGGAATATCTGATCGTAGTGTGAGAAGAATTTTACACCAAGACCTCCACTTTCATCCGTACAAAATCATGGTTGTGCAGGAACTTAGTGAACGTGATTGGGCCAACCGTATTGCATCTTGTCAGGCTATACTGGAAAACGTTCCAACAGACGCAGTTGTGCTCTCAAGTGACGAAGCACATTTTCATTTATCAGGATTCGTCAACAAACAGAATTTTCGATATTGGGCAGAAAATAATCCTCGGCAACTTCATGAGCGACCACTCCATAGCCAACGTGTCACTGTTTGGTATGCTGTAGCAGACTTTGGAATAATAGGCCCGTATTTTGTTGAGGAGGAAGGACGAACAGTTACAGTAACGTCTCATCATTATGTAGAGATGCTACACAACTTCCTGGAGCCTAAACTGAATGCACGTGGAAATCCTGCTGTATGGTTTCAACAGGATGGTGCCACCGCTCACTCAGCAAGAGAATCTACGGCAGTCCTAAGACAAATGTTTCCACTGCGTTTTAATCTCACTGCGAGGCGACCTCCCGTGGCCAGCTCATTCACCCGATCTTACCGCCTGTGACTTCTTTCTCTGAGGCTACCTAAAGAGTAAAGTCTACAGAAACAAACCGACGACAATCAATGAACTCAAAGCTGCTATCCTACACGAAATCGCGGAAATTCCACAAGAGATGACGAGGAGAGTAATGCGTAATTTCAGAGTGAGGCTTCAGACATGTATAGACAGTGACGGTCTGCATTTGAGTGAGATTATTTTTAAAAAGTAAGTGAAAATTAAAAAAAAGATTATGTTTAAAAATTAAGTGAAAATAAAAAAAAGATTATTTTTAAAGATTAAGTGAAAATGAAAAAAAAAAGTATGTTTAAAAAATTAAGTGAAAATTAAAACATTTAAATCAAACTAAATGGGAAACATAATTCTTTTAGATGGTTTAATAAAATTTTGACTAAAATGGTTTGTGTATTTTTTATTAGCCTTTCAAATTTGGGAGTTATTTCTGCCGCTCCCTGTACTTTTCAACCTTCACACTGTAGGGCCTGTTGTATTTTCCTTGCTGTTGGCTTGAATTAAAAATTTTAATTTAAAAAAATTCCGCGTTGCGGATCATCCGCTCGCTGATAATCAGGGCTTTACTTTATTTGTAGGTTCTCAGAGATATTTAAAATGTTTTTATGGCAGGATCATAAAATACAAAATAAACTCAAAACATTGTTGCATGTTGTTAGAAAAATTGCCTTTCTGTAGTCTCAGAATTATTGATCGGCGGATGCATGTTGACAAAGAATATTGTTTGTTTTTCTTATTATTTTGTGTTTTCTTCAAATCAGTCATATTATTCTTTCCAGAGATTGTGTATGTGCATCCCATACTGTCTCTTGTGTCGTACGCAACCTAGTATCTCAGCTCTCCAGGTAGTGCAAACTTTTTTTTGAGGTGTGTATTATGATAAAATATTATACTTACTGCCGGAAATAATAAAAATCAGGCTTGCTGTCGGCATGCTTTGCTTCCCTCCACTCCTTTTCAATAATAGGTCTAGTTACAAGAAGTCTGGAACATACATTACACACACAATAAAGCTTATCAAACAGATTACAACTTCTGTAAGCAACAGTTTTTATAGATGTAGAACTAAAACATCAAGAATTAGTTGCACTGATTTTTTTTGCATAGTGACTAGTTAAGTGTACAGTATGCAAATAATTAAAGCTTCTTTGTATCTTCAAGACTACTTATCTATAAAACATAATTTTTTAAGTTCTTAGTGAAATAAATGTAATGTTGCAAGATTTTCCATGTAAGATAATTTCTGGGTATTTATTGATTGTGCACATTGTAAAAGGAAGTAGCCATCATTTATGAGTGATCCTAACACATACACAGTAGTTAACTTATGATTCTTCGACAGTAATACGCATCAAAATCATAATGGAAACATTTATTTAGGTGAGTGTTATGTTGAACTTGCTCAAACCAGCTTTCAAGCCATACTCTGTCATCGTGGTTATGAAACCTTTTGTGGATTAAACATCAAAGTCAAATATTTCACTTCTAATAAAATAGGCTAGAGGTCTTTGTTATTAAAATAAGTGAGAAAATATGTTAAAAGTTGTTTCCGCATTAAATATGACAATTTTAAAGTATTTTGCGTTTGGTACTGCAAAATTGTGAATAATGTAAATGGAATTGTGGATATTCATAATGCCTAGTTTTATTTATACTTAAATTACAGAATAATATAGTTAATCACATTTGCACTACCCTCCAAAAATAGTTTTTTTAAACCACAGTTTGGCAAATAAAAGAAAAAGAAATTGTATGTGATACGTAAAGTTTCAATAACAAGATAAATATCCTTATCAAATCAAAGTCGTAGGCCTAGTATTTTAGAGTTTGATGCTTCACACCCATCATATTAGTTGTGGATGCATGAACTGTAAACAAATTTCATCTTATTGTTTTTATGTTTGCATGCTTTATAATGATGAACTTGTTTTATTGGTTTACGATTGATATTTTTTCATGCATAATGTTGTATTATAATGATAAATATTTATTTAATATTAATTTATTGCAGCAACCACTGGCAAAATACATTTTATCTAGGGTGTAAAACACATGCTGTAATTTCATATATGATATACGTAATCTTCCAAACGATTTTGTATTTTAAACAGTCCGGCAACACTAATACATGCTTGTCATCACCAACATCTGCAGAAAAATGTATACAGCACGAGAATAAACATTCAGACTTGGCTCTATGATTCAATCATTTGGTTTTAGCAAAGTACACTTGCGCTAGAATTTGCTGATTCTTTGTAAAAGTTATCATTGGTTGTGTAAAAAAATATAAATGAGGCAAACTATTTTCAGAGGTACTTACTCTGCAAATGTAAATTTAATGTATCAGTTTTGTATATTATTTAAAGACATGTGAACACATGAAGATTCCTTTATATTGTAACTAAGAAGTTTATATAGGTACTTGACAAGTTAGCCGGCTGAGCCGATTCCGTGTTTATCTTGAGATTTTAGAGATTTTGGCCGGCACCAATAGTCTTGCGTGAGAGCGGAGAAGATGAAATTTAGAAGGTTATGGAGCAACGCCAAGGAAAATGAGACAATCCCAAGAAAATACACCCAACAGAAGCATCTTTAAACACTATTTTCATGTGTCAAAATCTGAGTGTAACACCGTCTGATGTTGAACCGAGGTCGCCTGATTGAGAGATGAGAGCCCTAGCCACAATGCCAATCATGGACCCACGTTCGACTTGGAAAACACGACAACTTGTGTGTCAAATATTCTTAATTACTTCATTATTCATAAATCAAACTACACATCAATAAATTTATCGCAACTAGTGGAAATTATTTCTATGTTCAGTGGTTTGATAAATTATGGCACAAAAACGTTTCCGTAAATATTCATTCTAGAAGGAGGCAAGGAATGCAGCAGAGTGAAATACATTAACAACCCAGTACTGCAAACAATCGCGCGAGCAATCTCTTGTAATGTCTCGCTCTCAACCCGTGGTCCCAAGCAGCCGCCTCAGGCCAGCGTAACGGAAACGCCTGTCCTCGAGAGCAGACAACACCTCCCCCAATACAAGCCATCCCCTCCCTTCTCAGCCAGCACTCTGGGCGAGATGAGGAAAATCATGTAGCGTGTAGACAGCAGCACAAGGCATGACTCAAAATGCGCAAAACATATCTGCAGTTTTAGTTAAATTTCATTAAATTCAGTGCTGTGACAATACTTTTTTTTGGCAAGATTTTACTCTGGAAACTATAGCTGATTCCATTATTATTTTTGTTTCAAGCATTTATTTTCCAATTAACTGAAAATGATGCTCAAAGTTACGCAACCACAACATTATAAAAAATATATTGGACATTGATAGAATTTAAAAGTATAACCATAGCTGGAACAATTCAAGTTTTTACTTATACAGTAAAAATTTTGTCGCCATATCGTTAATAGTTCCAAAATAATAATTTTTACAAAACCACTGTGTTTCTCACTCGAGATGGGACTATATACCACTCTTAAGTCTAGAGATTCTATTGTTGATGAAGATTTTGATAATAATAAGGAAAGTAACAATACATATTACTAGTGAACCGGCCCAGCTTCGCCCGGTAACAATTTAGTTTTTACAGTGATACTTTGAAAAACAAAAATGGTTACTGTTGGTCATCCTTAAAAGATAAACATATGCTATTGCAGACTTTTCTGTAGACCTTTTTGAGAACTACAATTCTGTAGTACATTAATTTGATTTACCTCTTATGGTTTAGTTAGCGCAAGCCATGTAAGCACCCTAAAAGCGTTTTTTTACGACTTTATTACAAACTGTTCAAAATTTTTCTACTATCCTTGCAATAAATATAAAGTATTATACACCAAAACCTTCCTCAAGAAATTCTCTAAATGATGTTGAAAACTGCATCAAAATCCATTAAGTAGTTTAGAAGTACTAAGCGAATACATAGACGTGGATAAGCGACTTTGTTTTATACTTCTTAGAGATAACTGGAATCATTAAAAAGCATACTACTTATTATTTTTAGCATTTAAAAATAAATTACACAAAAAAAAATGGCAAACTAATATTAATCACATTTTGAAAAGTAATCCATCAAATTTTTGGAAATATGTAAAAATTATGAAAAAAGCCTACAGAGAGAAAATAATTTTGCTATCTGACAAAACTATGGTTCATGATCCTCAATCTACTGCCTATATTTTTGCTAAGCATTTTGCTGAGGTGTACGTTCAATCAACTGACAGTGTGAATTCTCATTGCAGTAGTAATGGAAATATTTTGCACTTGCCAATTCCGGTAATTACCCAAGGATTAGTATTATGGGCAAATAAATGACTCGAGAACAGCAAGTCTACAGGGATTGATGAAATTCCTAACTTTATAATCAAATGATGTCCTAATACCTTCACTCCACTTTTAACTCGTATTTTTAATTTTAGTCTATCAAGTAGTACTTATCCTAGTTTGTGGAAAAAAAAAAAGACATTGTTGTTTCAATATTACTTGATTCTAAATTATTCTTCCATTATCATGTAGATAACTTAATCAGTAATACTACACAAACTATAGGTTTAATTAAATTGATCACTTATTTAGCATCAATATCTGACACATTATTATGTTTATATTACAGTAATTTCGGGTAACTATGCATCATCAGGGAAACTTTGCACCAACTAACTTAAATTGAAATGAAGGTTCAAAGAATTCCTTCAGATAACCATGTTCCTTACAAATACAATAGTTAGTAGTGAAGTATACATTAAGATTAAAGCTATTAATCTTTAGTTATAAACAAGAGTGTGTGGTATAATGTTACCCCAAATGACTGTACTTATTGGTATATTGTTCAGTTATTTAGAATTATATTTCCACCACAGATTCAAGAAGACTGGAAAGTTTACAAAGTAGTATTTTCAATACAATTTTTTCTAGATTCTCACAAAACAATTAGATTTCTAATAACAACTTGGAGTCCAATAAATATAAAACCTAAACTTTGAAAACTGGACGTGATAATATCACTGCTTTATTTTTAATTAATGCTTTAATTAATTTATTTTTCCTGTCCTGTTGTTAATAACTGTGTGTATTTCAAGATGCCCAATTATAATTATGGAATTTTGAATACCCTCTCTACCATAAACAGAAAAAAACGATTTAGTTAAAACGTGTGTTCTAAACTATAACAAATTGTTTCATGAGTTTGATCCCTTCTTGGGGAAAAAAAAGTATATTTTATGATTTATTTAAACATTATAATAGATAAAGCACAATCTCAGTTTAATACCTATTTGTTATTAATTTTTTTATTATGAGTAACTTCAATATTTTCTTTTTGTATATTACAGTTGATTCATTTAAATTTCTTTATGCGAGTTAATTTCTGTTATATGTTTGTGTAACTCATGTTGCAGATGTATTAATTGTGTTGTAGTTGTGTAATAATTGTATTATATGTTTGTACTATTGTCTGAATTTAATTTATGTGTATTTGGCAATTTTTTTTTTTGTTATGTACGTACGTATATGCGTGTGTGTGTGCGCGCGAGGGAGGGAGGGAGTGAGTGAGTGAGTATGAGTGAGAGAGTGTGGGAGAGTGAGCATGAGAGTGTGTGAGAGAGTGAGAGTGTGTGAGAGTGAGAGAGATTGTGTGTGTGAGTGAGTGTGTGTGGGTGAGTGTGTGTGAGTGTGTGGGTGAGTGTGTGTGTATGTGTGAGAGAGAGANTTTATGTGTATTTGGCAATTTTTTTTTTTGTTATGTACGTACGTATATGCGTGTGTGTGTGCGCGCGAGGGAGGGAGTGAGTGAGTGAGTATGAGTGAGAGAGTGTGGGAGAGTGAGCATGAGAGTGTGTGAGAGAGTGAGAGTGTGTGAGAGTGAGAGAGATTGTGTGTGTGAGTGAGTGTGTGTGGGTGAGTGTGTGTGTATGTGTGAGAGAGAGAGAGAGAGAGAGAGAGAGAGAGAGAGAAAACTACCCAACCGACCAGGTATTTTCGGTCAATTCGCAAAGACATTAATGTATACTGATGTACCACATTTTTTCACGTGGAACAAACAGTCAAAAAAAGTGGGACCCACGAAAGCGAGGCATTCCAGTCCAAGGATACGACGGCATATTTATGGGAAATACATTAGGCCGACTATACACAGTCCATCCAAAGCAACACGAATGCTTCTTCTTGCGTTTGTTGTTGGTTAACGTTCCTGGACTGACGTCCTTCCAATACTTGCGAATAGTCAATGGTATTTTGTACGACACGTACCACGATGCGTGTCGCAAATTGCATTTGCTAGAAGATAACAACCATTGGGATCTCACACTTATAGATGCAGTACTGAGTTCCTCTCCTCATCAAATTCGCCAATTATTCACCATATTGTTGACAACATGTTTTCCGTCGCAAGCTTCTGCTCTCTGGGACAAATACAAAGATTCCATGAGCGAACACATTCTGCATCGCATTCGGACCGCTGATCAAGATCCCAATATTGATTTTTGCCGGAAATATATAATGAGGCGTTAATAAAGATTGAGGATATTTGCATTCTCATTTTGAATATGCCATACATTAATTTAGGTATGCCATCGCCTAACCGCCCAGCAACAGACATCATTAACAGCGATGTTCAGCGCGAACAACATTGCGATGCGGCCTCTTTGACTACTTTTGTTGCAAATAATGAGCAACTGCTCACTACTGAGCAAAAGAATATATACTATCAAATTAATTTGTCAATTACAGCACAACAAGGCTGATTGTTTTGTTTGAACGCACCAGGCAGCACTGGCAAAACATTCCTGATATCACTGATACTTGCGCGCATTCGATCACAAAATCATATTGCGTTGGCAATTGCTTCATCAGGCAATGCAGCGACTTTGCTTGATGGTGGACGGATTGCACATTCAGCACTCAAGTTGCCATTGAACGTTCACACAAATCCAGATGTAATGTGCAACATAAAGAAGCATTCCGGCATGGCTAAAGTTTTGCAAAAATGCAATTATTATCTGGGATGAAAGAATGGCATTCACTTGAAGCTCTCGATAGAACGATGAAAGATCTCAACGATAATACCAGACTTTTTGGTGGCGCTCTACTGCTGCTGTCCGGTGATTTCAGACAGACATTGCCGGTCATTCCACGCACTACATATGCGGACTAAATTAACGTATGTTTGAAACAATCATACCTATGGAGAAATGTCAATACATTACGCCTTACCATAAATATGCGTGTTCAACTGCAAAATGATCCATTGGTAATGTCATTCTACAAAAAATTGCTCAACATTGGCAATGGAAAAATTTTATTGCATGGAAGGAAATACACAATGCATCATATTGCCAGACAATTTTTGCAACATGGTAGCCACAAAAGATGCTTTGATTGAAAGCATATTCCCAGATTTGCACGCTAATTACATTAATTATGCGTGGCTACGTGAACGAGCTATTTTGGCAGCAAAAAATATCTATGTTGACGCTATTAATTTAAAAATACAACAGTCATTGCCTGGCAATGAGAGGTTGTTCAAATTGATCGACACTGTTGTCGATCCTGACGAAGCAGTAAAGTATCCTGTTGAATTCTTGAATTCACTGGATTTACCGGGAATGCCACCACATAACTTGTGATTAAAAATTGGTTCACCAATGATTTTGCTTCGGAATTTAAATGCACCAAAGTTATGCAATGGCACGCAATTGGTCGTAAAAAAAATCATGGGCAATGTTCTTGAAGCTACCATTTTGAATGGCAAGTTTCAAGATAAAGATGTTCTCCTGCCACGGATCCCAATGATCCCTTCAGACTCGCCCATTCCATTCAGACGCCTGCAATTTCCAATTCGCTTAACATTCGCAATGACTATTAATAAGTCACAAGGCCAAACAATGTCCATTTGTTGGTTGGATCTAGAAAATTTGCGCTTCTCACATGGCCAATTATATGTCGCGTGTTCTCGCGTTGGCAATCTATCACGTTTGTTTATTTATACACCTCAGGGATTGACGAAAAACATTGTTCATCAACTCGCATTAAGATAAAAACAAAACAAACTTTATTTCTTTTAGTATTAAGATTCAACATTTATTTCAATATACTTTACTTTTTTACATTAATAAAAATAAAACTGTTACATTAATTTTTTACATTAATAAAAATATGACCGCTAATAGCAGGCAAGCCAACTTTCGGGCAGGACAACGTCTGTCGGGTCCACTAGTTGTATATAAATATTTGGTGTATAATCATGTAATCAACAGAGTTGATTAAGTTCGTGTTCTGGGTGTGATACTAGATTGAAAATAATATTTTTATTACCATGTTGATAGTCAAATTAGTAATTCTAGTCATACTTTAGGATTAATTAAATTTATTATTTACTCTGCTTCAACACCTGAATCATTATTGTGTCTATATTATTCTTTAGTTAGATCTAAATTAGAATATTGTTCAGTCATTCGGAATTACGTTACCACCACTTATTCAAGGAGACTGGAAAATGTTCAAAGAAATATTTTTAAAATTATTTTTTATAGATTCTCACTAAGTAATTTATATTTCAATTATGATATGGAGCTCAACCGATATAATACCCAGACATTGAAAGTCAGACGAGATATTTTAGTAGCATTATTTTTTAGTAAATGCCTTTCTTTCATAATTTTTTTGTTCTGTTGTTAATAAACTGGTGTGTTTAAAGATTCCGAATTATAAGCATAGAATTTAAAATACTTTTTGTACTTTAAATAATAGAAATTATTTAGTCAAAAGGTGTTTTTTAAATTATAATAAATTGTTTTTTGATTTTGATCTCTTTATGGGAAAGTAAATTACATTTCTTGAGCTATTCAAGCATTGTAATAGATAAGAGTGCCATTTTCTATATTTCTCTTGGGCTTTCAACTATTAATTGTCATTAATTTAATTTGTATTTTTTTAAGTAAATTTGTTATGTTATTTAGAATAGTTGTGTAAATCTTGTGTGTTTGTCCATGTGTGTGTTTTTGTGCTTATTTGTGTTAGTTTGTTAATTTTAATTTTTTTGTGTAGGAATAAGGGACCTGCCGCTTGTACTGTATTTCAGTAATGTACTTTTTCCCAAGAAACTATTAAACCTGCATCCAATGTGCTGAACTACAAAAGGAACACACATTTCATATTAGGCGTTTTGAATGCCTTTTCATAGTATTCCAACATGGCTAAAAATAGCTTTTTCAAAGCACTGTATCTTAAAATATAGGTGTCAGATACATACAAAAATACTTGAGGGCCATGCAATGGAACTTATATTATTATAGGGTCACCACTTAAAGTTCCACAGATACACATTGCATGATAAGAATGTTGCACACCAGTTCAAAGCCTTGCGCCTATAACCAGACCAAGTTAACTTTCAATCTCATGAGGGGAAGGTGCCCCTCTTTCCCTGTAATAACCAAAGGAGAGAGAGAATGAAGAGGTGACAGTGAACACAAATTGTCACAACGCAACTGCCCACATTGTGGTAGCACTTCACGTCAACGGCAGCAGATCACACAAAATATTCTGAACACTATTGTTTTTTACACACAATAACCTCAGAGTAATTCATTTGCTTAGGACCACGTGTGTCCACCAGGTATTGTTACTGTAGTTGCACATCCGCAACAAACAAATTACCTAGCTGACTGAACTTATAAATTATAAATATAAAATAATTTAGAAATTGTGTTTAGCTTACCTAGTTTGTGCATCTTGCCAGTATTTTCTGACTTTATAGGCTGCATGAATCCAGATCTCGTCAAACATGCTTGTTGGTTTTGCATTTTTTCAAATGAAACCTCATTTTTTTTCACAATTTTCCTCCTCTTTTTTTGTGTCTATGAAAATTAATTTCCATTTTTAACACTGACAATATTTTCTTGATTGTTAGCATTTCTTTCCTTAGTATATAAAAATTTTGGCACTCGCTGAACAACACACAAATGAGAGTCATCTAAAATAATTATTTTGCCACTTGTATTACAGTTTTTCCCGGAAGTACATACTTACATACCACTTGTACTTGGAATATTAATCTCTTTACATATTTTGCAAATGGTAGCCATATACTTTCCTGTTGTAGTTGTGGCTCGCTTTGTATCATTTTCTATCAGATATGTATGTCTTTCAGACACCTTTTCAGAATCAAAGAAATTTGTAACATTACCGGTAATTTCATGGCCTTCGTTGTCTTGCCTTCAAATGTGAGACTCATTTTCATGCTGCATCATCTGTACGCTAGTAGTTGAGATGCATTTGCAGCTGCTTTCTGCTGATTGGCTGCTTATTTTGCCCCACCTTGATGCTCGTCTTCATTTTCTAGGTAAATGCACAGTCTTGCACTCTTTTTAAGATATACTGTTAATGTGGTACCATAATAGTGGCAATGGCACATTTGATGCACGTAACAGTGTAGCCCTTATTTCTCCCGCACTTCTCAGCCTCAAATGCAGAAAAAACGTCCAGGTAGGCAGGCCCCTTAACTGTAGTTTTTATAATAATTATTTGTAGGTGTGGGGTAGATAATTATTCCTATTCTGCCACTGTGTCCTATTCTTTGTTTTTTTTTTCTATTGTCATTTTTCTATGTTCTTCTCTGTGCAGATTTTTTGTGTATACATAAAGTTATGTGTTTGTATTATTACCACAGCTGAATTATTATGGATCCTCGACTTTTGGTCAGCACTCAAATATCTATATATAAATATTATTATTATAGAGAGAAGAAAGTACCTTTTTATTTGTGGTCCAAACTGTTAGAAATGGGATGTGTATAGAAACTTAGTCTGCTAGCAATAAATGGTTCTCAGCAGTTTAATTTGGGTTGCCAGGAGTAAAAAGTAGTTCAGAAGATGTTATTTGGGTAGAGCAGTAGAGAGGCATTTCTTTGCCACTATGCTGCATCATAAATGAAAGTATATAATTATTTTTAATGCATAATATTCTGTAAAATTCAGTTTTCCCATCATGTTTTTTTTTCTTTTGTTTTAGTGGAAGCAGTTGCTGTCACTTCCAGTATCACTTTTATTGGTATCAGTTCTTGGATCATTAGGCATGGCAGCGAGCTCATTGATTCTTTTGGGCCCTGAAGACAGAATATCTATAGCACGTGGCTCTTGGCTTGCATTACTTGGTCTTGTGTTCTTTGTATCTCTCTATGATCTTCTGAATTATGTTGCATTAAGAACACGTGCAGGGAACATTTTTCGAAAGAAGTATGAGTTGACACTGTTTGAGGTCCTTGATATTTCCAACAAGTGAGTAAAAAAGCAGTGTTGTTTCAGTCCAAATATATTTTAATCTTTTATTTGGCTATTGCTGTTATAATATATGGATGGTAGAAATGTTATATAGTGTTACGTGTTGCTCTGCTGTTAAAATAAAAAATTCTCTTTAAACACACTCATTAATGCCATGAAGATTAATTAAACAAACTGTCATGTTCCTGTGCTACTCTACACATATTGACATAGTTTTACAACTGTGGAACTAGTATTTTTGTTCAAACTTATGGTTTTTAGGCAACTTTTGGGTGAATGAGTGAGTAAATGAGTGGGTGACCTGAGCAAGTGAAGAGATTTGGGTGGTTCTTAACATTGAGGTCTTGAGAGCCAATGTGGGTGAAGCGAGGTGAGTATGAAGCAGCACCAGAATGAAGGGGCGAGGAAACGGGAGATCCCTGAGAAAACCCACTGACCAGCGGCATCATCCGGCACGATTCCCACATCTGAAAATCAGGGAGCGACCCTACTGGGAATCGAACCCGGTTCACCTAGGTGGGATGCTAGTATTCTAACTACTACACCACCATGGTCCTGGCAACGTTTGAGATTGGGAAACAGTGTCTGATTTTATTTAGCAATAATTGACATAGATGAAAATGCACATTACTGATGGGGTGTTCTCTCATGTACATTTAATCTAATTTATGTGAAATGCAGTGTGCATGCTTGCAGAATGCTGCATTCACCAGGTCACACTTTGTGAAATGATAACAGTTTTACCAGATTTTATGAATAAACTTATTAAATATGGTACTGTGTTAAGAATGAAGTTTAAATGTAATCTCTCACTAAATGCTTTAAGGTCTGTCATTGATAGAAATGCTATGTTGCAGTGTATATTGGCATAAAGATTGTTATTTATTAGAGGTTGGAATATTGTGGATGTTTATGTTCAGGATCCAGAAAATTAGTTCATTGTTGCTCATGGTTAATACTAAGGATAGGCAGTAAAGTTTTAGAAGTTTAACATACTTGGGTAATTTTGAGCTTCTATAGATTTATCTGTATATACTTAATTCTATATAAAACTTTGTGTTCACTTATATGTAAAAATGTAAAAACTATGTCACAGTGTGAAGAAGTTGGTAATAAGTTTTAAATACTCACCAAGGAGCTTTTTTTTGTTCTCAATTTCATACGCATAAGTTCACTCAACTTTTACAGTTTTAGAAATGCAGCATGGTGACCATGTATCCTTCCACCACAGCTTTTTTATCTATGAAGAG
The DNA here is from genome assembly GCA_002778355.1 of Clitarchus hookeri. Classification (NCBI taxonomy): domain Eukaryota; kingdom Metazoa; phylum Arthropoda; class Insecta; order Phasmatodea; family Phasmatidae; genus Clitarchus; species Clitarchus hookeri. The sequence goes on along the minus strand of NQII01000081.1, from coordinate 1,297,330 downwards.
AACAAAGTGTGTAAACAAATACTATGGTCAATGTAGGTTACCATTCCAGTTTACTTTCTTTTGTTATGGCCAAGTTATACTGCTGGGGCTCTGTTTATTTTATTGCGGGCGGATGCGGTTTGGAGAGACTTTAGTTTAACATCTTTCATCAAACTGCATTGTTTTGCAGCACTTCTTATCAGATGGTATAATTTTGAATTACATACGTATTGTTTTAATGGACCAGTAGAAAATTTTATTAATACGGAAGTAACATTCAAATGATTATAACCTCTAAAGTTTTAACCTCACCGAAAGAAGAAAACATGATAAATATTATTATATTTGTACTAATGTGAATAATAAACACATTCTGTATGTACTTAAATATTTTTGGCGAAGTTATCCTTACACTGGGATTTTCCATATAATAAAAGTGTTATTTTTACACTACAAAACAGCATTGAAATGGTGGTTTTCTAGGCCACGTACATTTCAAACATTCTATTAACCTTTTCGAAATACATTATTTAGAAAACATTTTGACTTATGGTTTGAAATTCCTATTAGCAACTCCTGAACACACATTGTTCTGTGGTAATCCTTGAACACGTTTGTCTGTCACTGATACAAAATCATTTGCAGAATCATTCAGTAAATATGACACTTGACCAGTTTCCTGAAACTAATAAACTGTGGAACAAAAATACACATTGGCGCTTTATAACACATAATGGTACCGAAAATGATGGACCAAGCCACACATGTGTGGCTAATATTACATTTCATGCAAGAAAACTCGCTACAAAAGCTCCCCTACAACCAACTATGCCTAATGAAATTAAATACAAAAATAATTAACTACCAATAAAATATTATGATAACACCAGTAAGGTACATAAACGTGATGGAAAAAGATTGCACAATGGCATTCACAGAGCTGGAAATATTTCACTGACCATAACTGTTTGTATGCTCTAGCCATAATTGTTAAACAAATTTTTTAACCAATTCAGTAATAGCCAAAAAAAAATTTCACATTTCTTTAAAAACATAATTTAAACCACAAATGTTGAAAGTGTATTTGAAGTTTTGAATTACAACCTTCAGTTGTACATATTATTTTCTTCCATGATTATCATCATCATCATCGCCAACATAACAACATACATCCTGCAACAGATCATCATCTGATACAATACTTTGCAAACAAGTAATGTATAGGTTGGTCACATTGTCTGTCGAACTTTAGTGTACTTATATAAAATGCAGTATAGCTTGCATTCCTTTAGGAAGAAAAGTTTATGAGCTTTTATTTCTTGCAGTGTGTGTGTTCCTCTTTGCCAACTTGGCTCTTGCCGGGCTGATTTCTCATACATTTTGTGTTTAACAGTGACAAATTTTCATCAATAAATAATAATTTTTGTTAAAATATTTTTTAAATATTTTTTTGTTATTAAAAACATAGTCCGCAATTTAGGGCAAGTCAGAATAAATTAAATAAATTCATACAGCAACCTTGACATAACTGATTATGACAGAAGACCATACGGGGTGCATAGGTAAAGAAAAACCCACAATTTGTGTTCCTCCTTGGTGTGCTTTTTAATGTTAGCCAATTCTTTCACCAGAAATGCTAGGATAGCTAATGTAGCAAAATGACAAGTGATCTGCAGAAGGCATATTGTGTGTTAGTTAGTAAAGACTGATTCAATTACAAATATACGGACACATTTGCATATATTTTTGTAGTAATCCACTATCTTGGAAGAACATTTACTCTTGGTGTAAACAGTTAGAAGAGACTGGGTATGTGTGTAAAAAGAAGAGCACCAGACGGTCATGTGTAAACAGTGAAACTGTCGACAGACTTAGGGAAGCGTTAACAGAAGTGTGCAAATAATCTACTCATTGTGCAAGTCACAAACTGTGGCTAACCCAGAAAACTGTATGGCTAAGCTGAGGTGCAAACCTTTTAAATTGCAGTGGGTTCAAAAATTCACAGAAAATTTCAAAAACTTACATTACAAGTTTTGTGTGGAATTGCAAGCAGACATGGAGGATGATAATTTTGCATGTCATCTTGTTTTCTGTGACGAAGCTGTTTTTCATGTAAATGTAAAAGTAAATTGTCATAATCAGAGAATATGAGGTACAGAGAATTCTCGTGTCTTATTTCAGCATGTTCAAGATTTACCAAAGCTTAACGTATTTTGTGCAATATCACTAAGGAGGGTCTATGGCTCGTTTTTATTTATGGAGGGTAATTTAACTAAGATAGCTTATCTTGATATACTTCAACAGTTTTTATTTCTACAACTTTATGGTGATTCCAGTAACTACTTGCTCCAACGAAATGAGGTTCCACCTCATTGTCACACTGTGAGGTGCGATGTTACCTCATTGAACATCTGCATCACTGCTGTATTAGCTACGCGACTGCCAAAGATCTTGCATTTCGAAATTGGTTACCACCAAGGTTACCCAACCCTACCCCTTGTGGTTATTGTGTTTGAGAATTTGTGAAATATGCTATGTATGTTCTGCCCCTTTTGAAAGATCTACCAGAGTTACAAAGGCCCATTTTCACTGTTTTTGAATTCGTAGGCAACATGCGGTCTTGTGTATGGCAATAACTTTATTAGCGTTCGTACATATGCCATGTGACTTGTCACTGATGATTTTGAACCATGTATACTTTGCAGTAAAAGATGTAATTTTAACGGGTAGTTGTGTGCTTAGGAGTAGTGAACAGTTTGTTGAGATTTACGGTGCCAGGTTTAACAACAGTTTGGTTCAGTTGGAATTTGGATTTTAAGGGCGCCAGCAGCTTGGTTGAGCAGTCAGACTTTTTTCGAGGGGTGGGCCGTTTGCCCGCGTGGCTGCCCTTGGACTCACCCCGCGCCGACGATGATGTCAAATTGTTGAAATAGTAGTCCTGTATGTCTGCCTAATGAGGATGTAGGCCCCCCTCATACGCTGCTAATTTCTGAGTGAGTTTGTTGCGGCCATCTCACACGCCAATAGAACGTATGTGCCCAACAATCACATCACTTATAGGATGCAGTAGTAGAGTGAGTAGAGGACCCAAAATGTTAAGTGGCCATGAAATAAAACCACCGTTTTGACGAGTTGGATTTTACTTGCTGCATAACTTCCCCCAAAGAGTTGCTTACATTGCTCCAATGGTTAGGGCACGTTGGCAACCAATATGAACAAAATGGCATGCGGCCAATGAAATTAATTACATGGTAAAAATAATCCCGGCACTTTTGAGCTGGTGGGACTTAGGGACGGTGCTGCCTCTGGGTGACAAAATTAAACTACGGTTCCATAACAAAGATTGACTATTGTAAAGTATGTTTTGATTAGAGCAAACGATAAAGGCTCAGAGGCACGCGACACGTGACCACCCCCGGCAAGTACTACAGACCAACTATAGAAAATGGCGGAGACCCGCCGAGAGAGCTCAGCCCGAAAATGCACGAGAGACACAGAAAAATACAAAACATACATTACAGAAAGAACAATTACACTGATACAACATGATCCTGCATTACAAAACAAAAGAACATTTATTAATTAGTTTTAACAAACAAATGACTTAAGAAAGTCACATGTGTTGGCAGTACACATACATGTTAAGCAACATATTGTTTAAAAGCTTCGGGGCGGTCTCTTCCAGTCCGTTGCCTCATTCATTGAATTAAAAACATAATAAACACAGCAATAAAGAATTTACAAAATAATTACACCCTCAAGTTTTTCATATGGTAGGGTGGCATTGGGTGGCTCAATCTGGGCATGTCCACTTTCACCCCAGGAGAGGTATGGGTAGCCATGCCTAATTGGCTACAAAACAATGACAACTTTATATTTAGGACCTCTGAATCAGAAATTAAAGTGGCTGTACACTAAGAAAAATCAGATGTACTTAATGCCACACTCACACTGCACTCACATGTACACACGGGGATGTAACACGTGTAGAGGGGGTGCATGAAGGGGATCGCTGGAACTCTGGAACCATTGTGGCCCGCTCGCTGCATTCATTTCCCCAGTGGCAACTTTGCTGGGGGTTGTTTGGTGGTAATTGTTGGCCCAAATTATTATGCCCCCAAAAGTTTCCTCTTGAGGGCATGAACGTGGGATGGTCACCTGACTCCGGTAGTACCCTGGGCGTTGTGTAGGTCGGGTGCACTCCTAGCACGCCGCCCTGAGGCAAGGGTCGAGGAGGTGTAACCGCCATGTTCGGGCTGACTCCCCCCAGTAGAGGGCATGTCATAATTGTATAGGTGTAGCGGGATTAATGGGCTAAGGGAGAGGGACGCGGCACGCGTCAATGTAATTCAGTTCTTATTATTGATTTGCATAAAAATTGATATTAAGAAATTTACAGAATTTTTACCAAAAGAAACTAAGTATATTTTTTTTTGTTCAAGTAAGTCTACATTTATTCTGATGATAGTGGCTATGCTTAAAATTTTTAATTTAACTACTTCCTACTAACATTGTTTTATAAAAGTTAATATGTTTTACATTTGGTTAATAAAAACAAAATTTGTCAACATTGACAAACACTGGTGATCTGATTAGGACCTGAAGGGCATTTATAGTTCATGATAACTCTGAAAATATAAATTATATAAAAAGAAACAATACCAAATATAAGTTTACATTTTGTTTGTGATGTTAACTGCAATTTACTTCATTTTTTTTTTTACTTAATTTCTAAAGAATTTGCTTCTTTATGAGTTGTATGCATTTTGGTAGTAAATATTTTTGAAATATTTGTAAATAACAATAAATTTTGGTTAATATTATGTGACAAATGCTAGTATTTATTCCTTGATTTATATTTTTTGCAGTAACTTGCAAAAACATAATGGAACTTTTTTTATCACATTCCATTTTCTAAGTTTCTACTTAAACATTGGAACAGTTTTAATGAATGTGAATAAGCACTAACCAAAATCTCCACTCCATTTATTACATTAACCTTGTTGCCACTGGAAATCTGGTAGAACATGATGACTCCAGCATGACTTCATCAGACTCTTGGAAATGTTGGCTGTGTGGCAGATGTGTGGATGTCCCAATCTCTAGCATTAGTGCAGCAGGACTAGATGAGTGTCCATGTGGATGTACTCAGGATTCCAGCCTGAAACAATTTTCACCATCATTGTGAAAAACTGGGGATATCTCATGTTTCTTGTTGAGGAGATGAGCATATGCCACAGGAAATACGTTTGTCTACTCTGAAGAACTACCTAGATCAGCATGAATGGTGTAGACTTGGTGATTCTACTTACTTTGACTTTTAAATGAATTAGAAAAATGTATTTGTTCTCAGAAATTGCTGCCCTTCCTTTGTCATTTGAAAATTTCAATATCTTTCCTTCTTGCGTACTGCAGTCATCTGCTAGCAAGAAATTGCTACCATCATTCATCTTGAATATTTCAGGCAATATTTTAATAACGGCAGACTAAATTTTTTCTGTAAGCTTTGAGTGAGTGGGTGAAGAGATTTGGGTGGCTCTTAACGAGATCTTGAGAGCTGATGAGGGTTAAATGAGGTGAGAATGGAGCAGTGCTGGAATTCAAGGACAGGGGAAATGGGAGGTCCCCTAGAAAACCCGCCAACCAGTGGCATTGTCCTGCACGATTCCCACTTGCATAAATCCAGGAGTGACCTGGCCGGGAATTGAACCCGATTCGCCTTGGTAGGAGGCGAGCATGCTAACCGCTCAGCCAATGCGGCCCCTACACCCCTGGAGATTTTCATGACATTGGGTGTAAATAAGTCTCAGTAACTGTCTGTTAGGGCAATTCAGTTACTAATTTGCAGCCACAGTTAAATAAAATAGCTATCTCTTCAGTATAAATTGTGAAGCTTGTCTTGGAAACATACTTTTTGACCTCATTTGCTGCTTCATCTAGCTTGTAGACATGGAATTATTGACTCAAAGAAAATGTTTCCTACTATGCATTTTCCCTTTGTACTTGGAACTTATTTTCTTTTATACATCTCTAGAATGTTATGTTCCATAGCTTGTTCGTTGTATACAATGTTAACAGGATGACCAATGAAACATAATCTGTTACACAACCAAGTTAAGAGTCATCTTTTCCTTGTTGGCTAGCGCGTTTAGAAATCCGTGACTGGTTAAGAAGGCAGACTCTCTTAAGGTGTTATTGCACTAAGTGCATTTGGTCTCGGGGCCATCCTGCAACTGCACACATTAGTGATAGTTTGTGGAGCGTTGACAGGTCCACAACATGCTAACCACATACTGGGATCTTGGGCTTCAGACAATTCTACTCCCAAGTGTCCACTGACAACACACACAGCTTGAATGAATGTTTATGTAAAATCACATGTCATACCTCGTTCAATTAAGTAATAATTACTAAATTTAGTCTGTCGTTTATCAGTAATTAATCGTGAAGTTTTCTTTGTAAGCAGCAGTCATTGATCAACAAACTGACAATAAGACGTTAAGCTAAATTTAAATCAAGGATGATTATGTAATCAAATTGTAAATGTATGGTCAAAATGTTCGAATATTTATGAACTGAAAAAAATTTCATTTCATTGACAGTATCGAACAAAAATGGTTTACCTAAATTTTTTTAACAAATTCAGTTTCTTTAATTCACAATATTCAAATATTCCTTCAAAATACAATAACAGTGCAAATTTATGTTGTCATATATATACACTTTAGAAATAAAATAATATTTTTATGATGAAAGAGCTTTTGGCTTTATTTCTTAAGGTTTATATCATGAATATTATGATTTTTTAAAGAGACTTTATTGCAAAATACATTGGGCCTGCATAATTACAGATTACATACTACATGTACTTAAATGACGATACATAAATTCATCTAACAAATTTTTGTTAACAGATTTACATTTTTAAAAAAGATGTGGCTTTTCATATACTTAGTTATGTACACATACACTAAAATTGCTTTTTTTTTTTAAACAACAAAAATATAATTTATGTACATATATAGAGATGTGGCTACTGTACATTTAAACTTTGGTAATTACTGCAGCATTTAAAAATTACAAGTCACCAAAATACTGATATATAAAATTTTAAGTTATATTAAACACATGGGCCATATAAAAAAATAAACTATATATCACTTTTTTTAAACTAAATTTCTCAGACTTACTAGTGATAGTTATGACAAAAACGTATACTTAATTTTTTTTTCATTGGTCTAGTATGTTTGAAAACTAACTGTGGTTGTTCAAAGGAGAGCATTAAAATTTCTCAATAGCTGTAAAAAGAGAAATGGTTTGCTCTTAAGTAATCATGTGTGTGGTGTTTTTCCACTGTGTGTTATTTCCTGTTATAGGCGGTTCACTGTAAAGTCAGCGCTTTTGAAAGTCCTGCATAGTTTATACTGCCATCCCATTGCGTATCCTTATGCCTCATCAACATAAACATTATCATATGATATGTTTAGATCAAATGTGCAAAAGTCCACTGTTTTTGCTCAGTATATTAAAGTAACATGTAATAACAAACAACAACACATAATAACAACCAAATTGTAATAACTAAGAACAATAAGTGCTTTCAAATGACGGGCGTCATTATATTCCTTTAGAAAGTCACAAAATTCTATCTCCTGGCGATATTCATAATAATTGTAACAATATTTGTGGACATAAAAATTCCCACTGAAATGGTGTATGCCTTATTTAACAAATGCCTTTGAAATGAATACTGTAATATTAATGCAAGGTACAAGCAAATAACTGCGCTGCCGTGACTACGACGGAGGAAAATTGGCTCAACAGAAGGGATGGAAAATTTTACAGTGCCAGAAGTAAGGTGATCTACTGTTCCTAATTGGAACTACTTTCCCTAATTCACTGCCAATTTTAGCATGAGTGTTGTGTCAGTGCTTACTCTACTTCAAAATGTATGCTGTTACGAGCAGTCATTTTTTAAAGATCGACACTTTGTCATAGAATCTTATAAAATATTTGATTATATTCTTGTTTTAAAATGATCTAAATACACCTACAGGGACATACATTTAATACAAGCTGTACCTGCTAAAAATGTCTTAAAGACATTTTCTGTTATGAAATGTTATCCTTCCGTAGATGTAATAGTCCATTGACAAACTGTGTTACACTTTGTTTATGTATTATAAAACAATTTATGAATTTGGACGAATTCTTTTAGTAGATTTCGGCTGCTCTTTTATTCTTTCTCTTTTTTGTTCAAAGTTCATTTTGGGGTATATATTGGCATTGAACGTGGGTCCACGAGTTCTGGCAACAGACATTCCATGTAGAATGAAGTTAACATATTTGTTATGATTTGTATCAAAACTGTAACAACTAGCGCCACCTATTGTTTTCTTTATGTTATCCTATTGTTTTCTTTATGTCTTTTGTAATAAAGCTATGGTCGTTCAGTCGCCATTGAATCGCGGTACGCAGTGTTTAATTTTGCTAATCATTACAGGTTATGGGCCCAGAAAACAATTGAATAATAATCTTGCAATAGTGTGTACGGTATGATAAGTACTGAGTATAATTAGATTTGCTGAAAGAGACTATTAATTGTGCGTATCGTGTGTGTGTGACTGCGTAATGGCTTTGAATTATGTGATAAGCGTCCCTAAGTTGAAAGGACGTGGGAATTATAGTGAATGGTGTTTTGCGGCAGAGAATTTCCTGGTCTTGGAGGGCATGCTAGAATGCATCAAGCAGGTGCCGAATCAACCAGCAATAGGAGCCACGGATGATGCTAAAACCAGAGCAAAATTGATCTTGACCATTGACCCCTCAATTTACGTTCATATAAAAAACGTTACTTCTACAAAGGAGCTATGGATGAAACTAAAGCAGTTATTCGACGATTCTGGGTTTACCAGAAGAATAAGTCTGTTGAGAAATTTAATTTCTATTCGGCTTGAAAATTATATCTCAATGACTGCCTATGTGACTCAAATAGTTGAAAATGGACAAAAAATAGCTGGAACTGGTTTTAACATAAATGACGAATGGATCGGGTCATTATTGTTGGCGGGATTGCCTGAAAAGTTTTCGCCAATGATTATGGCCATAGAACATTCTGGAATTTGCATAACAACGGACGCCATTAAAACGAAATTATTGGACATGGAGGAAACGGAAACGAATGAAACTAGTGGTGCATTTGCTAGTTTTCGTAAATACCAACATAAGAAAAAAGAAAAGTCTGTGGTTAAAGACCATAAACAAGATGGCTCACAAACGTCAAAGTCATCAACCATCAAATGTTTTAGATGTAAACAGACTGGCCATTTCCAAAATAAATGTCCCAATAAAGAGAAAAATACAATACGCACAGTGAACAAAAGCAAACAAATGCCTTCAGTGCTGTATTTTTAAATGGCAGTTTTAGCAAAAACGATTGGTATGTCGACTCGGGGGCAAGTGTGCACCTAACAACGAATAAACATTGGATAACAAATGTTTCTATTAACAGAGCACTAAAGAAATAATTGTAGCTAACAATAGTAAGGTGCCTGTTGAGTGTTCCGGTGATGTGCAGATTAAAACTTTAACAGAAGATAGCAAGTTTGATGTGACAATCAAAGATGTGTTGTGTGTTCCAAGTATCACAACAAATCTCTTATCTGTGAGTCAATTAATCTGCAATGGCAATGGAGTGTCCTTCACGAGTGACAGTTGTATCATTTATAATAGAAAAGGCGAAAAAGTTGCTACAGCCTCATTAGTAAATGGAGTATACAAACTAAACATGCCCATGTGTTTGTCAGCTGCTGTGATGGAATCCGGCGAAACCTGGCATAGGAGACTGGGACATATTAATAGCAACTATCTTAACAAGATGCAGGATGCTGTGGAAGGATTGCAATTGGATAAGAATTCAGATATAAGCAAGATGTCTTATGTCACATGTTGTGAGGGGAAGCAAAGTTGCTTGCCGTTCTCTCATGAGGGTGACAGAAGTACTGAATTATTGAATACAGTACATACAGATCTTTGCGGACCTATGGAGAATGCTTCTCTAGGAGGGTCAAGGTATTTTCTTATTTTTGTCGATGATTACAGCAGAATGACACACATTTATTTTTTGAAAAATAAGAGTGAAACTTTTGAATGCTTTAAACAATACAAAGCTAAAGTTGAAAATGTTCTGGGAAAGAAGATAAAGATTTTATGGAGTGATAACGGACGTGAATTCTGTAATAAAGAATTGGATGATTACCTGAATAAATGGGAATAATACATCAAAAAACAAATTCTTACATGCCTGAACAAAATGGTTTATGCGAACGCATGAACAGAACTTTAATAGAAAAAGCGAGATGCCTTTTGTTTGAAGCTGATCTACCGAAGAAATTTTGGGCAGAAGCAAGTAATACTGCTGTTTATTTGCAAGATAGAACGGTAGCAGCTGGATTAAATAATATAACTCCTTACGAGTTATGGACTAACAGCAAGCCTAATATTAGTCATTTGAAGATATTTGGCAGTACTGTGATGGTGCATGTCCCCAAAGTTAAACGTGCGAAGTGGGACAAGAAGTCTGAGAAGTGCATCTTAGTANTGGTGCATGTCCCCAAAGTTAAACGTGCGAAGTGGGACAAGAAGTCTGAGAAGTGCATCTTAGTAGGTTATTCAGAAGAAGTAAAGGGGTACAGAGTCTACAACCCTAAAACTCAGATAGTGTCAACCAGCAGAGACGTCATTATTATGGAAAAAAATTTGAATACAGAGAACCTGACTGTAGTTAAAGAGAAGGAGAATGTTGATACCGATATTGGCGAAGTAAATGCAGATTCAGTGGGGGACAACAATCAATCTGATGACTCGTATACTAGTACTTCAGGATTTAATAATGATGAAACCTATGTGCAGGGTGATACTGCAGACTCGGACAGTTCCACTGAAGTTGATGAAACGATACAATCACGCGCGTTGCCTACTAGACAAAGACAAAAACCAGATAGATATGGTTTCTCAAATATGTGTACAGAAAGTGACAGATTACATATTGATGAGTTGTCGGTGGAAGATGCACTACAGGGTCCAGATAAGGAGTGTTGGTCGCAAGCTATACAAGAGGAGCTGCAGTGTTTTGAGGATAATAGTGCTTGGGAGCTTGTGGAACCTGAAGATGGTAAAACAGTGGTAAAGTGCAAGACCCATAACTTCTTTTTCACAGACAGTGAAAACCAGATTCGTTACCGTGCTAGATTAGTAGCCAAAGGCTATAGTAAAAAGTATGGTGTGGACTATGAAGAAACCTTTTCCCCTGTTGTGAGGCACACCCCATTGCGTTTGTTATTTGCAATTTCTGTACAGTTAAATCTTGATATAATACATTTAGATGTGAAAACAGCCTTTCTAAATGGAGAATTGAATGAGGCTATATGTATGCAAAAACCAGATGGTTTTGTTTGCTCAGAGAACGATAAAAACAAAGTCCTTAAGTTGAAAAAGGCTATATATGGCCTCAAACAATCCTCCAGAGCATGGCATGAGAAAGTTGACAATTGTTTGATTCTAAATGGTTATAAGAAATCTAAACTGGAACCATGCTTATATAGCAAAGTTGTAAATGGTTGTAAGACAATGGTCACTCTTTATGTCAATGATTTCTTTGTTCTTTCGAACGATAAAAAATAAATGTTACATTTAAAAGAGATATTGAATTGTCAGTTTAAAATAAAAGATTTAGGACAAGTAAAGTGTTGTCTAGGTATGGATGTTAAAATTGATAAGAGTAATAATGTAATTACTTTAAGCCAAGAAAATTATATCGATCAACTTTTGCACAAGTTTGATATGGTTGATTGTAAAACTGTTAAGACTCCTATGGAGGCTAAATTGAATGTTACTAAATGTGAAAATGCTCAAAACCAGAATCCATATCAACAACTTATAGGTAGTTTGATGTATCTGGCAGTCCTTACAAGACCAGATGTTGCTTATGCAGTAGGATATTTGAGTCAGTTCAATAATTGTCATGGTGAAGAGCATTGGTCATATGTAAAGATGATACTTAAATATTTAAAACATACAAGAACTTTTAGTTTAAAATATAGTAACAATAAAGATTGTGATGTGAAAGGTTTTGTTGATGCCGACGGGCTAATGATACTATGGACAGAAAGTCATATACAGGTTATTGTTTTATGTTATCAGGTTGTGTCATCTCTTGGGAATGTAAAAAAAAGAAGTCAATAGCATTATCTAGCACAGAAGCTGAATATATAGCCATTTCAGAAGCTTGTGAAGAGGCAATATATCTTAGAAACTTGCAATATGAGATTACAGAGAAAATGTATACAATCATTATATGTAAAGATAATCAGAGTGCACAGAAGTTGTCGGCAAATCTTATTTTTCACAATAAAACCAAGCACATTGATGTCAGATACCACTTTTGCAGAAATATGATATCGGATAAAATTGTGCATATTCAATATTTGCCAACAGCTGATATGCCAGCGGATATGCTAACCAAGAGTTTAAATTCAGTAAAAGATTGTAGATTTATAAAACTTTTGGGAATTGAAAGTGTGTAATATTTTGATAAGTGGGGGTGTTATGATTTGTATCAGAACTGTAACAACTAGCGCCACCTATTGTTTTCTCTATGTCATCCTATTGTTTTCTCTATGTCTTTTGTAATAAAGCTATGGTCGTTCAGTCGCCATTTAATTGCGGTACACAGTGTTTCATTTCGCTAATCATTACAATATTCAACATTTCTTTTGCCCATAAATCATTATCCTGATCTATCCTTTCGTAATACACGAATGGTGGATTGAATGTCCACACAGCAAACAAGCAGTACAACCTTTGGGTAATGTGCAGCTGGCCTTGAACTTGATAATAATATTTATGACACTTGTTTACCCTCGCAATTTTCATAACTTTTCCAACTTTTCAGAATGTCGCCTTCCATTGCAGAATAGCAGATTCAGGGCTAAAAAATTCTGTGGACGCCAGACATTTAACTTCCATAATGCTATCTTCATCTATCAAGCAGTCAGGTGTAGCAGCAAAATACGGTAATTCAGGATCAATAAAAAAACCCATATTTCCGGATTTTTGCATGTGCAGTTTCTTCCAAACCATCAATGTATATTTTGTGAAAAAAAATTTTTTGCACATCCAGCTGGCTTCTTCTTCTCAGTAAAACTACAACTCAACTCCTAATTAATGTCATAAACTTACAGTACGTCCAACAGTTTTATCTCTACAAAAACCATATTTTTCTATTGAATATCTGATCATATATCTGGTTTCATTTTGCAAATTTAGTACTATTCCACATTATTATTCTAAGAAAACTACCTTGCGACACATTTTAGCCCATAACATTACAATAGTCATCCTTTATTTCGTTGGGATAAGATGAAAAACTGGCAGTGTCGTCATAGAGATAAAGCCTGGTGTCGTTCTAAAAACTGACTGGTTTGTGAGAAGCTAGAAAACATATTTGGAACAGTATATACGTAAATATGTCAACACTGAAAAGAGCAATTTTCATACTATGCCACCCAATTCAAAGCTCACTTACACATTGAAGATGTAGTAGAACTGAAAATGATCAATACTCACTCCACACTGTTTTTCTTCCAAAGATGTAAAAGTATGTAAGATAATAGAAGTTCATTAATTGATGTGCAATGGAAATAAGTGAATTTTAAATGCAAACCAATTCCGAGCATTATTTTTAATTAACTTTACCAAGAGCTATAGAAAAATATGTTCTTTTTTGTAACCTTGGCAATACTCTTCAGCCTTTTCTCAAGATATCTAGCAGCAGAAATCAAAGAATAATTAATTTGCTGGCAGTTATGTAATTTTATGGATTCGTTCGTTATAATCTCTTTTTTTTGGGTTATTAACTCTGTATTACTATTATTTGATGAGTTTACCTAATAGGGGTTTAACCTTTTATAAAAACTACTTTTCATTAAATGTTTTTACAAAGTGCATTAGCCATATAACTTAAAAGTAAATAATATAAAACTATAAGCACTGTACTGATAATTAAATACTGAACATCATCTCCACTAATTATAGACATTAATTTCATTCCAGAACATAAGCTACAGTTTGGGGTTGATATTTCTGAACCTAAGTCTGGTACCGATATCAATACATACTGGAATTTTTTGGGGTTATACAAGAAAATTAAGAAGTGTTTTTCAGTTTATGTAACTGAAATGGAAACTTTTCAGACCTTGCTTCTTATTCAGCAGTCATTTTCATTTCATCCAATGATGTAGCAAATAAACCCCTACACACAGTATCATGATACTTGCTGTGTGTTTGACTACTCATGCTTGGCATGTTTAAAGTAGCTGCTATTTCTTTCAGTTTACTCAACCCACCCCCAACACTTAGTACACCACAAACAGAAGCTATGTTAACATCCATTCTCGATATATCATTTGGATTTTCTGTGGAAATTACTTTCTCTACTTTCTTACATTCATATCTCAGTATATATGCACATCCCTGATGTTTGTCACCAATAAGTCATATTTTCCCTAAAAATAATTTAATTCATTCTCATTATACAAGAAGTGCCCAGAATTTTCACTAAGTAACTAGAAACTTTTCTTTATTTAATAAATTACCATGTTATCTAAAAAAAACTTAGAATAATCCCAAACTATTTAAAAATAACATGAAAACTTTCTTAAAGGAGGATTCATTCTCTTCTTTAGAAGAATTCTTTAATATGGAATGGACCTAATTGTGCAAAGCAGTTTTTTTTATATAGAAAATTACATGTTATTACACTTGTATTGTTTTGTTATATTATTGTAGCCTTTCATTTTGAGTACTTGTATATTATTTTATATTATTGTGCATTTATGTTTGTATATTTACGAATATTTCATTTGTGTATATATGTGTGTTTTTACACTTACATTTATATTCTTACTGTATGTTATTATTTGTACACCTTTGTTGACGTGCTCTACACCCTTTTTCCAGTAAGGGTTTGAGTTAGGGTTTTATGGAGTTAAATAAATTAATTAAAACAATATAAATAAATAAACATGTTACATTTAAAATTAAGACTGCTTCGGAAACCTTGTCTTGATTCACGAACAAGTTCCAAGTTTTTCAATGAGCATTTAAATTATCCATAATCTGTTATTTCACCGAGCTCCTTTGAAAAATGTGCGATATCCACTATTCACCGACCAGTCACTTCTGTGAAATTATTTGCAAAGTTCTAAGGCATCGTATTAATTTGTCCGTGCCCACAATGCGTCTCAATTTTGCTACTTGGTACTGTGAAATTGTTTTCTGGCGATGAGCACTCTTTGCTAACTTCTTTATGCATCATTACATTTTCTCTCCATCTCTATAAATGCAAGGTTATTCTTTTCTTCTTTGGTCCTGAGAGATGTTTCCTTCAATTTTTCATTATCATTTTTGAAATTCAAAGAGATGTCATATAATTTACATTTCTTCCTTGTTCATACCATTCATGTACAGGCACGCACACAATAAAGCACCCAGTTGTGTTGCTATTCTCTAAACATCACGCACTAATAAAGATTAACACAATATTTTTGAAAAATTCAAACTTAGTCTACGTTGTGATTGCAGTCCGCTCGTATTGTGGTGTTCAATTTCTTGCAGAGTTCGTATTTCAACGAGAAGCAGTGAACGAAGACAACAGATTTCCGCAGCCATCTAAAGATAAGATCTTGTGCATGTGAATTCTCCCTTGTCACCCCTTGCTGTGCTTCCTGTTAATAATGAGCAGAGATGGCTTTTGAGCCCAGGATAAAAGTGTTCTATCTCTATGCGCGATTTTGTTACCACAAAATAGTTTAGTTTTTTTTCATTTTTCAAAAGTATCTTACACAGCAGATACAATATCATAACACATTTTGATGCAGAAAACATTTGAAAATGCAGCATATAATAGCTAAAGACTATTTTGCTCCAGTATTTAAGCTACACTGTGTCCAGTTCATTTGTGGTCATGTTTTTTAATCAATATTCATGCTTTTAATCAAATATCACTTTGAATATAAAATTTTACTTATTCTTTGCACTAATATTCGACAAATACCTTTAATTTGATACTGCATTTCAGGCAGTGACATATATAGTTTTGCCAAAAAATTCAAAAATAGATTAACATTAGAGTATATGAGGTTAATGTGTGTTGCATACTTATGCCTGCAGATGTAAAGAAGACTCTTCAAGTATTCATAGATGCTTGTGTGAGAGAGAGAAAGATAGACACAAAGAGCCTACCACTGGAACCCCATGGTGAATCGGGAAGCAGTACAGTAATTTTTTTGTGCATGACCAGCCAAACTTAATTACCCTTCATGTATCCCTCTGGAAGGGTGTTAAAGCTCACCACCAATAATATAACATTCTTGTACTAGTCTTGGTAGAGGTTTAGCCTTTCAAGATAGTCTCATTAGTATGGTAATATTTAAGTCCTGGTCCTTGCAGTTTCATCAGACTTTGGTTGGTAAGTAATCCTATTTTAATTGTTCAGTGTGGCCCCTCAGTGAATGCAAGGGAACAGAGATTTTCCTATAAGGGAGTTGAATTTGGCAACTAGTAAAGCAATATGGAATCAAGAATCAGCGTGGTCAACCTAAAGAGCAGCGAGTCGGCTACATGCATTTGGAAATTTGGGTACAAATAATATAATTCAGCTATACTCCAAACATTATGAATTTTGGTCCCCACTATTTATTTTATAATTACAATAATAATTAATCCTATAATTGACATTAATTCTTTGATGCATGATGTGTAACGGATAAATTATTTTTTGACCTCACGAGGTACTAGAGAGAAGCCGGTTTAATGAGAGGCGCGAACCACAAGCACCCATGCGGTATTCATTGCTGCTATAGATGTGTTAGGCACCATACCACCTGCTTATGAACCCGGCAAGACTTCCGGACCACGTAAGAAATGAAGGAAGCAAGAGATGAACACGCAATAATAATCAGCTTGAGCGTACACGTGTTTTAATTACTATGATAAAGGTAAAATACAATTGCTGCAACGGAATAATTTTGCCCCCAAGTGAGCATCAGATACCAGCCCACCAAACATGCAAACTCTACCTCCAGCCTTTTGCAGTCCACCAGCGCAGCCGGCCACGTGCATGAGGACGAGAGGGGATGACTGAAGCCTCCCCAGCAGACGACACATACCACCAGGAGAATATGAGATATGAGGCAGTGCACCCAGCAAAACGACATTGGTTACTGGGCAGCTCGCCCCAGCACTTCCCTGTGCCTGTGCTGGGGTGCTCTGCCAGCTCCTCCTCCCTGAGGAACCACCGCAGAAGGACTACCAGTCACCACTGAAGGACAACCAGCTGCCATCCGATTGACCACCGCCAACGGTACTTCCGGCCAACTCCTCTCTGAGGAGTCGCCCCGCCAAAGGAAGACCAGCAGATGAGTCACGGTACCCTCTAATGGCACTCCTACCCCCGAGCCAACTCCTCCTTTGTGAGGAGTCGCCGTCCACAGAGTTGTATCCGGCGGCTCGCCTCAGCATATCTCCTTGTGCTGAAGCTCTCTACCTACTCCTCCTGAGGAGCCTCCACTTAAGAAGTGACCAGCCGCCTTCCAGTGACCAGCCTCATATCCTCGCATCTGCTAACCACCGAAGAGGCAACAAGCATTTTCGACCATCAACTTCAGCGAGCACTACACTTATCCTCATTACTGCTAAGTGGTACCCCGAGTCCCTTCAGGACATATAGTATGCCCCAAGTGAAGACTTCAGCTAACTTTAAACATTCTAGACTATTGCTCTTGCATTCTGACAGGCAACTTCACCTGTCTTTAGTACGTAACTTCCATAGGGTCAGTCAGTTGCTGAATAACTGTTGAGCTTAGGAGATAGTACGAGCCACCGTGTTTATTCTCACTGGAATAAATATGTTACGATTTACCCGCTGTGTATAGTTTCTTATGGTGAATTTTGCTATCTCTCTCTGACGTTCCTGGTAAGCATCGCCTCTCAAGGGAGCCGCAGGAGACTGCAGCATTGATATTGTCCAATCATAGACTAGGACCACAGACCATCCCATTACCGAAGGCAGCCCGTTCGTCAAACACACACACACCTTCATAGGCCACCCATACTGTGGACAAGGTACGGCAAGGTACCTGGTGTGTAGTTTGGTAGAGCTCCCTACTAGGAACACTACATTACAAAGTGGATAGGCCACTTAAGTCAGATAACTCACTTTATCCACTGCGCATAAATGTGCTGGATGGAGTGACAGGCCTGACGAAGCATGACCTAGCCACCTCTGGGCACTTATTAGCTAGGGGATTGTCTCCGGCCCCATTCTTGGGAAAGCGAACATTAGAACTTACCTGCCTATGCCGTTAGCCCACATAGGGGTGAATGCAAGGCTACGGCTGTCCTCTCAGCTGGCCAGTCACTGGGTAACTGTCTCGAACCCAACCTGACTTACACGACCCCCAAAGAGCAAACGCACGCTGCTAGATAATCAATGAGGCCTCACCTCGCAGTTTACCCTGTAGGGCTATTCAGGTCCCTAGTCATGACCCTTGGAGAAGCGCACCCAGTAGTTTTCCAGATTCAGCTGGGACTGCCCGTGGCATTGGGAATAGCTTGAGAGTGCTCCACGCCCAGTCACCACCTCACGTCCAGCTGCCAGAACCAGCGCGCCGCCTGTGCACCATCCCAAGGCCACACAAACACCGTCTCATTAAGAGCTTCACTTATTATCGGGTAACTCTGACCTGACATTGTGCATTACATCATAACGTAGTCAACACACACTATAGTGATTATACACTTCTACCATGTTAAGTAATAATATCACATTCACGACATTTAAGTAAAATTATGAAAATATTGTTGTGTTGTACATTTTTTGGTTATTTTATCATTATCAATGTTTAAAAGTGAGTTGTTTCTGTTTTTGGATTTTTTTAAAAATTTTTTTATTATAAAGTTACAGGAGTATGTTAGGTCAGTTGTGTAATTGTTTCTTTTTGATTTTGGTTTTAAGAATTTTAGTTTTGTTTTGACAGTGTGGCATTTGAACTTAGACAATGTTTTGGATTACTTTTTTTGTCTTCTTAGTTTTTTTAAAATTGTTATTTATGAGTTGATTTTATAGCCAAATGGCTGAAGTCAGGTGTAGTTTGGTTTGCCTGTGCAGCTAAGTTCTGGTGAGCATGCATGCCAGCTATGAGCCTTGCTGAGTTGGACTTTTATCCATCAGGCCAAAGCTGTGGTTGTACCTGCACATAAGCTTTGGCTGAGAGGATGCATGAGCGCGGCAGGAAGCTGTGTCATGGTGTGGAAGCACGCTGAGCTTAGCCGAACCACTCGGCTTGTTGGCACCCCAAGGGGTGAGGAGGTGGTAAGCTAGGCAGTTGCCGGGGCTGGTGGGAGTGAGAGTGTGCGCGTGGGTGCTGACGACTGTCCAACAACAGGCCAGTACAGCATGGGCACATGGGAATCGTTGATGAGTGAGTGTGGCATGGTGGGAGTGATACGCGTGGTGCGCAGCAAGTAATGGCCTTCTGGTGTTACCGAGCGGCGGATCATAGCCATGGTGTGAAAACAAGTCCAAAGGATGGAGGAGCCATTTTGCAATAGCGAGCATGTAGACTACAAAGGATAAGCATGATTTAGCTGCTGGCTAGTTTCTGTAGGTTTCGGGACTCAACTCATCCTAGAATTTAAGAACCCAGCTTTTGTCGTCTTTTATAGTTAAAAATTTAAGTTGAAATTTATTATAGCATATTATGATGTATGCCAGTAAAATTCTTGTTGAATAAATTGTGTTTATGATGTTTTAGTTTTATTAGGTTTGCCCAGCCATGGCAATTGATTGATGTGATGTTTTTAGTTTCTTTTTGTATAAGGCAGGCATTTGAAGAAATGCGTTATTGTTGAAGTTTATAAGTCGCAGCAGAAGGTCTGTCCTTTTTTTTTTTTTACTGACGAGTGTGTTGTATTTTTGCATACCTAACTTGATATGTTATTTATTTGTTTCTGATTATAAATTCTCAAGGAATGTAATAACTTGTATTGTGTTTATTGCTGAGTAAATGTCCAGAATGTAAACTGTTAATTCTTTTCATTCCTTTGAAGTTTGCATAAACCTCTTTCTGATCACTATTTATTTAATGTCTTGGCAGAGTCTCGTATTGATCTATTAGTTGTACTCGCTAATTTGTGTTGTTTTTTTATGGTGCGGTCAAGTATTTAATATAACACTCAGGGGTTTGTTTTTGTTGCCCACAATGTTTGTGTTTGATAATCAATACCCTTTGAACCACCGATATTAGAACATACCTTCATGATATTAAATTATTGTTTGAATACTCATTTTTTGTTTTGATTTTGGCTAGCTAAAAAAATAATAATTAAGATTCTCATATGTATGGCTATTGTGTTTAGCTTTTGGTTAAAATTATAGTTGTTGCCAACGCTATTTAGCATAAATTTTAGCATCTATTGCTAAAAGTTTAAAATAGGTTATGTTCAAAAATATTTTGAGAGATCATTATAGTTTTTACAGCAGTGACCGACTGCTCTATTGAATTTTGTGTTCTTGATTCTTTATATGCAACCACTATTTTAAACAAAGTCCCATCGTGTGATTATAATTTTCTAAAAACAGGAATAGGATGGATTGTGAAAAAAAGAAAAATATTTTAAAGTAGTAGTTGAACTCGAGAGGTTATGAGATAGATGATTAACAGTTCCTGGGAGAGGTTGAAAACTTTTAATTACTTTTTTTAGGAAAGCTGTGACTGTCAAGAAAAATTGTTGTAGGGATCCCCGGCGGAGACATCCTGATAGGTTTACCACAGAGAAGTGGTGGTAGTTAAGTTTTTTTTTTTGTGAGCTGCAGAGGGCAGCTAAAGTTAGTTGAGTTAGTGTTTGTGAGTTAAAAGGCCTGGTGAAGGTCTTTTGGTTCAATCCCTCATTAGAATACTGTTTTCATGAAGAAAAAATAATCAGTTTATATTTTGAGGCAAGCAAACAATATAAAAAAAAAAAGTTTATTAATTAAAATATTTGGTTCTGAAATTGAAGTATTGGGTCTTCTTAGGAGACAGTAGGATGCTGTCAATTGTTGTTAAGTTAGGAAGCTGCAGTGGACAGCTCACTCATTAGGATGGCCAAGAGATTGTCTTTATTGTGATGGGGCCCAATGCTGTCTTAAGGGCTATTAAGTGGTGGTCTATTTCTTTTGAAGAAAAATGTGTTGGTAGTGAAACCTGTACTGGGGAGATAATTTTAATATAAGGACTAGTCTAAGGTAATAGATTTTTTTTTAGGTTTGAGTTTTGAGGAGATAATGTTCCTGGAGGTGACATCCTGATTTGAGATGCTAGATGTTTATTGATCTGAGATTTGAATTTGTTTTTAAGTTTTAGTCTTGATGGGTGGGTCAAGAATAGTCATTCCTCTCTGTCCCTTCCCTTCTCGCTACATAAACAGGAAATGGATGTCAGTGGTGCTGCAGTATCAAAGTATTAGAAAAGTGTTTTTTTTTTAGAATGCGAGAGATGCAACTGGACGTTTGCCGAGTTTTGTAAATGTGTTAGATTGGACGCTCAGGTTGTGAGCACTTTGGACTTACTGTAGCGTGGGCATGTGACTCTTGTGGAGTACTGGGAGGACCCTACTCCACGAGTGACTTTTGCTGTTCCTGCACAGTGGAAGCAGAGTTCGTAGACGACTTTTGGCGACTCTGAGGCAATGAACTTTGCCTTATGTTCTGAAGACAGCTGTGGTTCCTGGTTATTTCAGGGATGAGTTCAAGCCTCCTTCCCCTGAATGCACCATCTGTCACCAGTTGAGCCTCATCATCGGTGAGGTCAACCCATCCTTGAGGTCCAGAGGTGGAGTTGGAGTGACTGGATTCCTGGCTGTACCAGGAGGGGCTTTGTCAGTTTCTCCCCATTCCTGTGTTGCCATCTAGCCAGTGGAGTCCGCCAAAAGAAAAGGTTGGTGAGCACTGAGTGAATCTTCCTGTCCCCCATCGACTGGTCGTCTGATGGTGGTGACCAGAGAAGATTGTAAGTACTACACTGAGGACTGCACCGAGACGACACGCTTAATGGACTGTGTTGTTGGAGAGTTGGTGAACTGTCATTTTGAAGAGTTGGTGCACATCATGATCTTCTAGTGGACCGCCCCTCCTCCCTCATACTTTGTATTCCTTGTTATTTTTTTAAATAAAAATTCCTCGGTTTTTAATGCCTGTTCAAATAGGATAAGTTAGGTTCATTATTTTTGTGTGGGAGGATATTTTTTGGCGAATGATTATGTTTGTCTTGTTTTGTGTGTTTCCCCGTGGTATTGTGTTTCTTCTACAATCGTCCATTATTGAAGCATAGAGATTGAAGAAAATAAAGATTGTTTGATATTGTGTAGTTGTAGTTAGGAAATTCTAAATAATAAATTATGATTGTGTATTTGGTCCATCCGAGTGGCCTTCTATGGACGGTAAAATTGCAATTCAATGCGGTATTGGTGCTGCCTTGTTATGTCCTAGGTTTTTGGCTTATGGAGGGTTGATCCTGGTGCGACTCAACGACTGGTTGCTGGTGGAGCAGTGTTGGCTGTTGTTGAGATGTTTGGTTGGAAGACAGCATGAATGTGATATGTGATGGTTTCGACTCCCCTCAGCGCCTCAACACCTCAGCTTTGGGCCACTCCAGAGACTATATTGTTTTTTCTGTTCTCTCTATATCTCGTCAATCTCTNCCCCCAGCTTGATTTTCCCGGTTACTGCGGATATCTTTCTAGTAACAGGCAGTGTTATATTATACACACTTTTTTTTATAATGCAAAATAATAAATTATGCATAATATGCACATGCTACAATAATACAATTAATAACATTTGCCACTGTTTGCAGACTTTCTTAAGAGATACATTACTAATTTTCTTATACATAAGTCTTCACACAGTATGATCCAACCAATGGGCTTGTTTTTACTTTCATTGCAGTTGCACAATAATTCATAAGTATAGGCACATAGTAGTGTGCAGTGTATATTTTTAATGCTATTGCATCTCATTTTGTGATGTAATCATGACATAACTGCAACATAAGTGTTATTTTGCATTGTGAAATGCTATTCATTTTAATTTGTTAATATTTTTATTCATAATGGTATATTTTGACTTGTAAAAACGTAAAAATATATGGGCACAGTAGATACCATATTTAGGGACAATTTTTTTTTGCGAAGTGCGAAATTACGAAATTGGTGAAATTTTCTTTAGTTATTTAAAATCGCAAAACAGTCAAATGCGTCATGAAAAACAGGATAATTGAGTAAGATTGGCATGTGTGGCAAAAAAAACGTAGTAGTTTTGAGCAATCAATTCAGATAGTTTTTGATGGATTGATTTCTAGAATGTTTGCATAATCGACTACTCTTTGGAATTACATAAAATAGTATCAAATGAGACGGTAAAACACTTTAAGTTGGTGTTTATGTTGGTTCTGAAAATATGTTGATTTCTTAAATTGAATGTAAAGTTTTTGATACAGGAGTATAAGTCACAAAGGGAGAATTTTACTTTTTTCATAATGTTAAGGTTGCAGTGTGTAAGTATTACAATAAAATATAAAGAGAATATGTGTACTGGAAACATACACATGCCAACAGTAAGAGCACCACATAATGAAACAATATTGGTCTGGTGCAACGAAACATTTTACTAACGTCACTAGCATCAGCGGAGAAAACTTAATTATAAAATGTTGAATACGTTATTTTAACCAAAATGGGTTTTGTGGTGGGAACCGTGAATAAATACTATAAAGTTATTTAGTAGAATCTTTCTTTATGTTCTTATAACCTGTAAAATGTATAAACGAAGCTACATAAATAAGTTTACCCAGTTTTTATAAGTTGCAGAGTCTGAGTTTTTGTGGTCAAATTTTTGTGCTAATGCAAAATGTGGCGTTCTACCAAAATTTTATACATCATTTGCAGGATAATTCTTTTTGTAATTACAAATTTTTAGTAGTTTTATATTCTGTGTGGGTATCATGTTGGTGAATCATGCCTTAGCTTATATTTTATACATTAATATCAACTATATGCATGCACATGTACTATAGACATGGAATTATAAGTATTTTTAATTTGCCATTAAAATAACTTATTTATGTTAAATTTAAAACTTCAATTTAATATTTTTCTGAAGGAAAATTAACTGTTTATTTACCTTATTGTTTCAAAAATCACAAAAGTTTTTGGACAATTTTACATAAAGTAGCAGAAAATACAGTGAAACCCTGTTACGAAGTTTGCACTTAAGAAGTTTTCCTGTTTATTAAGATGAATAATTTTGCATCTTGTCTATATGCACATGTGTAATTTGACCCTTTTAAGAAGTTTTCCTTGTTAATAAGCATTATTTCACAGTCTCTTGAGTGAGTGAAGAGATTTGAGTGGCTCTTAACAGCGAGGTCTTGAGAGCCAAAGTGTCTTGAAAAAAGTCTTGCAGAGTTTTCTTGTATACCAAAATAACCTCATCAAAACTGGTGAAATCATGGGAATATTTTCTCCAAAAACAGGTGTCTCTAGTTATGTATTATTATTGGTGTTTATAATTTTTCCATGAAATATAATGATTTATGAAATTGGTATGCAACTGTTAAACTTCCATGCAAAACTAGTAAAATGCTATTAAAAAAAACAAATTTGCATAGAAAATTGACATACACATGTTTAAAATAAAAATACGTGTTGGCAGTGAGAAAAAAAATCAATTTTTATGAGAACATTCTACAAAGCATGCTTTGATGTAAAAAAAAGCAAATGGAAATGTAACTCATCAAATGCACTGTGGTTGATTATTGTTGCAGTATGGTATGTTACTTGCTGTTGCTGAAAGTTTTAAGTAGCATTGTTTAAGTATTTAATATTTACAGATAAATAACCAAATAAACACTAACACACATTAAAAAATATGTTTTAATCTTCTTGCTATGCCCTATCATTTTATGTTGCCTCTGGATATAGCACTGACTTAGTCATTGATCCCATCATGCTATAAGTAAGTACAAATTTATGGCATCCTGTTGGTTGCCCACACTGCGATGATAACAACAGTAGGCCATTTAGCATTCTTGTAGCAAGCTTTTTATGTGATTTTGTTTTAATAAAAGTTTACTTTAGAAAAAAAACGTTCACAGGATGCACTTTAATGTGGGGTTACAAGAGCATCTAAAGCAAAATCAGTCCAATCCCTAAAATTACATTCCCCAAGTACATCCCTGTAATTGTACACGTGGATCAAATACTGGTCTGCGTCCATGGTTAACCATTCCGGAGGAAATGTAGCCCATGTAATACTTCTCCACAAATCATCAGTATGCAGCTGGTTTTCTGTGTTGTTTGTCAGTTATGCATGGTAACTTAGACCTCAGGGGAGCAATCAATTCCGGTTTTGTAGTTGCTGGCTTCCATGACTATAAACCATGCCAATTTCAGTAGCACGTCATTGCTAAAATCATTATTATTTTTTACATGCTACAATGTAGACATTTCTACATTTGATTTTGAATGTAGCAGTGACTAGTAAATTAACAGCAACTTTCATGTACCATTTTGCAGAGGAACAACGAAGTGTTTGTGATGTCCTCTCTCATTCTATGGAGGTCAACATTGCAGAATCCTTGGTATTCTTGCTGCTAGCTTTTCGTGTGGGTTGAAGTCTGCATAAACATCTTGCACAAGCTCTTACCATTCCTGGAGTAGTGTCTTGCATGTCTTATTTGTACACAAGTGTAAGGAACAGCATATGCATTTGTTTGTCATTATGCCTCAAAGGTTTTTTTCACTGACTATTTGCCACTGAATTCTCTGTACCAAACATGGTATTGCACCCATCGGAGGCAAACCCAATAATGTTGGTAAGTGGAACACTCGCAACTCTAAATGTCTCAATGAGCTCATTGTACAATTGATCCACAGTTGCTCCCTGAGCTGCGGCATCCAGATCACTCCCACTAAAAAAATGTTAACAATTTTCCAAAATTTTGTAACTATGCCCCCTTTACTGTAATTTTTATCCTTAACAAATGTCGCGCAGACTGCAAGAGTTTTCACTGAGCCAATATCTGTGGACTCATCTGTTATGATGCTGAATTTGGTTTTTCTGCCTGTTTCAGCAAGAACTCAAAATTACACTTTCCAAATCACATGTTTAACTATGGAAGTTGCCTTTGTTCTGCCAAGTTGCACTACCTGCAATGTCTTAGAATTGGAGTATGCAACCTTCTATATGGAAACAATATGATCAGCAACCCTTATTGGAAGATTGTGCTTTGCAATGAGTCCAGGCCATAATATTTCTGCTCTTTTTACAGAATTGCCAGAGTTGGACTAGTGGCTCACAACGACACTGAAATAAAGTATGTTGCCCTTTTAGAACTCCCTTTACTACTTTCAAATGTTTGTCGTGTTTCACGCGAGTTTTCAAGCATTAATTTCTACGTGGCATGCTTTACAGTATGTACATCTGCCACANTCACCATGTACTTCTCATTTCACACATCAAATTTTAATTTTGAATTTCTTCTACCAACCTTTTTTTTTTTGTAGTTGCATTGCGGCTTATCTTTATCCGAGATGATTCACACTTACTTTCAGAACTATCACTATGCTCAGAACTTGTAACAAATACTACATAAAACTGCACACATTAAATACTCTCAATTCCTCATGAATCACTAGAAGAGACTGGGATAAATCTCAGATGTATTCTTATTTCACAAAAGTAAACTACATCTTCTTCGTACCTACGCTACCATTACTTCAAACAGCCATTGCCATTTTATCATTACAATCTCATAATTTCCCAGGGAAGCTCATAATTTAATACTACTGAGTGACTGTTGGGACACATGTAAAATTCTCTTCTTACTACATACACGCATTTTGTTGACAGATGAGGAAGTTATTTTAGTATTAAAACAGTAATTTTTGTGGGCGCTGTCACGTGAATGTGGGACGCTCTCTCATTGGTTTGACGTCACTAGTCATACGCCGGCGGCTGGCCCCGGAACGTTGCAAACAGGCAGCACTAAAATGGAAGACAACTTTGTGAAAGCGCATTCGGACAATCTGCCACGAGTAGATACCGTTATGGTACTTGATCACTTTAATTCCCATTGTTTTGTGGAACATGAAATAAAATATGTAAAAGTACAAAGGTAAGAATGTGTCTCATATCGCACAGTCATGATCTTCAAAGCGACAGTAGGCCTACATCACATGTTAAAACTTATTTGTTTTTATGTTTTATTGAGGTACTTATTATTATTATCATCTGTGTTTATGTTTACGATTGCTAAGATTCAAAGCTGGAAATTAAAATATAGAATAACAGAATTGTAATGAAGGCGACTGCAGTGAGCGTACTGTGTTGACGTACACCATTCTTGACGGCGGTGATAAATTAACTACATTATTTAGAAATGAAACGTAATGTTGTGTTGAGAAAGGTTACAAATATTTCCGCATTCTAAACCACATTTCAGTATTCATAAAACACTTTTCACTTTATATATGTTGGATAATGAGCAGTATGGTCACAGTAGGCCTAACGCTAGCATGCTAGTCACTACCTGACACTGCTCGACTTCTCGAGTAGCTGCGGGCTGGTGGCGGACAAAACACTGCGCTGCCAGCCAGCAAACCTGTATTTCCGCGTTCCACCTAATTTCTAAACATTATATTGAGGCCTCAAATATAGTGTTTAGAAACTAAAAAATTATTTAAAAAATAACTTATGTTTTGTGTACCTAACATGCCTTTTATTATTCTGTCGTCATGATAGCTGTGTCTACACTTTCTTTTTAAACTGTAAGAACTGTACACATAAACTGAAAATATATATTTTAGTTCGAGAAACACTTAATACCTGGGATGAGATTAAATACAGCGAATAAAATCTGTAATAAAAGCTTAAGAATTTTTTTTATTCCCAAAAGCTGTTTATTTAAGGGAAAAGGTTATAAAACTAACACAGCTTACTTGCGTAAAATGCGTAGGCTATTTAGTGTCCATTTTGTGGACCTAGTCTCGTAATTTTTTGTAACATCCGTCTCAGTAACTTAGAAAAAAAAGGGAAGGGCAAATATGAAAGTAAAATCATCCTTGATAAACATTTCTAAAATATGCATTTTAGTGTCTTGGAAGTAACAATTAAGTTTCTATTTAACTTAAATTGTTAGGCTTATGAAAGCTAACTAGAGACAAATCAAAACAACTTAAATTTATTGGAAATTATTATGTTTGAAAAATACTGTATAATCTAAACCAAACATTTTGCAAAAGGGACTCTGAGCCCCACTCAAATAATTTAATGTTTAATTTTTATGGCTTAACATTGTGACATGTTATTATTTAGGCATACGATGTAAACATAGCCTAAATATGATAGCTGTGCTCTTGAAACGAATTTTAGAAGTTATATTAAATTAATAAAAAAATATCTATACGAAATTGTATCTGTTAGGCCTAACTTGGAATGTATAAACTTGCGAAATGTAAAATTTATATTGTGTGGCTAAATTTTTTGTAAGCATATTTATATGCCTTTATTATTATGAAATGCGTTAATATATTTTTTTATGCTCACGTCTACCATCACATAAGAATTGCTAAACGTGTTGTATTAAACAATACTATAATACCGTAATGAAGGTCAGGTCAGATGTAAATAGTAGACATTAAGAAGTTCAGTGTTAAAACTACATACATAGGGGAAGCATAAACACATATATATATATATATAAAATCATGTACGTCAAAACGGTCTTCACAAACAAAAATAACTGATTTTGGCGAAACATTTCCAATGTCTCGCCTAACTGTGTTAAACCAAGTCTACTTGTTTGTTTTGTTTTTTTGTAACTAACACTTATTTTATCAGGTTTTTTCCTCCACCACGGCTTCTAAAATAACTCCCCAAAAGGGTGGCACCCTCAAAATCAACTTGAAACGGCACCGCAATGACACAGTTAGTGATTCGGATTGTGGTTCTGTATTGCATCAGTCTACTCCTGTTAAGTTACCTACGCCACATTTTTTGCTATTCGAGTTCAGAAGGGCACACTTTTGAAAAGATGTCATCTTTTGAATTGCAAAAAGTTGTTGATGGAGCAGCTGGTGGTCCTGTTGCTGACTGTAAGAAAATTAATGAAAGGTGTGAACTTCTGGTTGAGACGTTGAATGCAGCCCAGTCTTGGCGATGAAGACTTTCAGTGGGGCAACTGCAAAGTTCCCTGTAGAGGTCAAGTCCCATGTGTCCCTCAACTCCAGCAAGGGCATAATCTGGTGTCCCGACCTGATTGCGATCCCGGAAAGTGAAAACTTACATAAGCTGCAAACTCAGTATGTCACTGATGTTCGCCGTGTGCTGAGGACAACTGATGGTGTTCAAGTCACCTACAGCTACCCTCATCTTGACTTTTGGTGTCCGTGAACTCCCATCAGTTATCAAAGTCTGCTATTTGAATGTGCGCGTTAAACTGTTTATTCCTGCTCCTCTGCATTGTTACAACTGTCAAAAGTCATCAGCGAAATGTAGAAATCTACCAGCTTGCCAGAAGTGTGCTGATATCCCTCATTGCAGCAAACCTCTGAAGTGTGTGAATTTCAGCAAAGGACACCCTGTCTGGTTGAAGGAGTTCCCTGTTTACCAGGAGGAGCAGACTGTTCTTTACAGTCTTGTTGCCAATGCTCGACCAGCAGTAAAGGATGCGTATACTCAGACAGTCGATGTGACTAACCAGACAGAAGTGTCTGTGCATGCACCAAAGCCACAAGTTCTGCTGACTCGAACCTCGACTGTCGGTACGCAGTGAGGGCCAGCTAAGAAGAAACTGTCGTAGTCTGCTGTCGTTGCCAAATCTGAGCAGCAAGCTGTTGCAAAAAAGTTGACAAGCCAGAGACTCCAACACTTACATCCCTTTCTGCAAGTGAACCTGATATGGAGGATCACACCATCAACTTGCCACCATGCAAGCCTGTCTCTCCTGAGCCAGAAGCCAAGATGGCGGTTGATGTTGATATGCAAAACATTGGCGAAAGCTCAGGAGGCTTTAAGCCAGTAATCAACAGACAAAGGGGGAAATTTAAGTAATTTTTTCCGCACACTTCCTTTCCATAAATCATGCTCCTCATACAGTGGAACTGCTGAGGTTACTTTCATAACCTCGAAGAACTGAAACAGCTCCAAGTGTCCCTCATCCCTACAGTAATTTGCCTTCAGGAAACACACTTTTGTTCCACTGATAAGGCCTCTCTTCGAGGTCACACACTTAACAGCCTGGATGTGGGCCTACAAGTATGAAAACCAGCAGTCTGCTATTGCAGAACTCTGTATGAAAACCAAACATAGTATTGATTTCAACAACCACAGCACAATAGCCAACATACGACCTTATAGACAGAACCATTAGAGAAATATGAAAACATCCGAATAACATCAACAGAGAAGATGGACACAAGTTGAACTAAATATGGGCACATCTCTTCATAGACGACCTGAAATCCTGTGATGCAAGAGCAGAGATCACAAGACTCACCAGGATTGGCTGACCACTTTGGCCAATCAGGAGGAAGACAGCCTGTGATTGGCCGAAGGGTCCAGCCAATCAAGAAACAGCCCTCCAGACTATATAAGAGCCTCCTCTTTCGACTGTCCTCAAGGAGACAGCCAGATTTGGGGGCAAGGACTTCGCTCTGAGGCACCACGGCGAGAGGATGCAAGGAACAGCTCCACTGGAAGACTGAAGCAGTCTGCTAGAAAGAAACAGTTGAGGTTTGCCCCAAAACATGTCAGGTAGTACACTGGTTCTTTTTAGAACCCAGGGTATTAGTCTACTGCTGTCCTAGCAGACTTCAGCTAGTTAATTTATTCTCCTAGGCGACCCGCCTAGCCCGACTCCTGTAGCATAGGGTGACCAGTGAAGCTGGTTTGGCGAGGGAGAGTGCATTTTTCTAGGGAAGTAGTGTTAGATAGGGAGAATATTTGCGTGTCCTTTCACCGCCGCACCCTCTTAGAGGGGTAACAGTGACCATGGCAAGCATGAGTGTACATGCCCCCCACCACCTCCCTAAGCAA
The DNA here is from genome assembly GCA_002778355.1 of Clitarchus hookeri. NCBI lineage: Eukaryota > Metazoa > Arthropoda > Insecta > Phasmatodea > Phasmatidae > Clitarchus > Clitarchus hookeri. The sequence continues at coordinate 1,266,156 of NQII01000081.1, read as the reverse complement.
TAAAAATCAGGGAGAAAAAAAATCTCTGAGGCAACAAGCCTCGTCCGAACCCGTAACACCAGCTAGAAATTCACCTTCTATTATTTTATTTAAAAATATTATCAGCAATACTAGAATACTTCAGTTTCCTTCATTTTAAGATAATTTATCCTACCTTTTTACATTGTACATCATTGTTATGCCAGAAGCTCCAAGTTAAAATTTCAATTTTTATGTTTATTAACTGGCAATAATACATTTTTGCCAAGTCACATAGGGTCTATATGTACAAAATAAATTATTTTTGTCTGAAGTCAATAGCGTATATCACGAGAAATATAGACAGACTGAATAAAATGTTGGTCCTGCTTACTTGGTCTGTTGCAGTGTAATTTAATTCTGCTTCACTGATGCTATACTTGTTCTGTCAGTTGTGTAAAAATATGGTATTGGAAGTTTCTGTCCTGAAAATAGGTCAGGGAAAATGGTAAGATTCTGCCCGGAAAACAGGGGAAAGTCAGGGAATTCCAAAATGGAATTTCAATGGACAGCCTGTATACATTAGCAACCCTGTTTTGGTGTATCTAATGTTTTGCTTCACAGTTGTCATGCCAGATGACATGGCATGTGTTCTTTAAAGTTTGATGTTATAATGTCTTTTTTGTGTGTTTGGATAATGTGTTTTGATAATTTACTTTATATATTAAGCATAAACATAACACGTATGGTGTTCTTTTATCATAATAGCTTCGGGACTACAACATGGTGATTCGAGAGATTGAATGGTCATGTTATGTTGTTGTTGGAAACACTCAAGTTTTTTTGTGTGTCAAATAAAGTGATGAGACTGTTTTCTTTCCAGACAACTACCATCATGTGAATTTGTTAGAATTTTTGCTAGTTTTCTATCTTCTAACATCATATAGTAATTGTTATTGACCTCGTAGGCATTCCAACTTTGTAGCAGTCCAAATTGTAGCTGTCCATGATGTAACATATGTCTTCATACATCTGCATACATTATGGCCATGGATCTAGTGGTTTGAAGCAGACCATTAACTGATTTTTCTTCTTTCGTCTGAGCGCAGGAGTCTGGACTGGCGCCTGGCAATGTCAACTAAGAAAATTTTCCAGTTAATTGCATGATTGTATGCAATTCTTTTTTCTGTGGAATACACTAAAGTGGCAGAGAACATCTAATATTCCAAAGAATATTTTCCAAATTAAAAAAAAACTTTTGAGAACTTTCTTTAAAATGAGAAAAACTTAAAAAAAATTATTCTTTAAAACGGTTGTAATTTTCATTAATAATTTTGGACTTTGCTTTTTTGGGGTGCACCCTTTAATTAAATTCAAATGGTTATATGGTTTAGTAACTAATACTCAAGCACTTGGTAGCTGTGTTTTTTTTTTGTTGTTGGGGCTTTGTGAATACCCGTGTCCACATCTGAAAAATATATATATAAAAAAAGGTATGCGTTTTGTTTCTAGATGTGTACCGTCCAGGTAAAAAGAGAATGGATTTAAAGTAAAAGGTAAAAAAAGGGCATATTTACCTGACTTGTGTGTCTCCAATTATTTTGGTAAATTACTGGTGACAGGGCCAGAACCAAATGCAAAAGTTGCTTTTGCTTTTCTATTTACACAGTTATGTAGGGTAAATACATGGTACATAAATTTCATTAATTTGTGTGAAGTCTGAAGCTTTAAGTGATAATGCATATACTTTGCAGTTATATATTAACTATCTCAATTTTTCTTTTGAGTTTTAATGATTATGTGGAAGGAAAGACAAATTGGTGGAGCTCGGCCATGTGTTGTAAATATGTGCGTGTGCATGTATGTATTTATTTTGGTTTTGTATGAAGAATTACACTTGTAGTGGAACTCGTTCTCAGTTTTCCTCTGGGTACCTTACTGGTCAGGTTGGGGACCACTTTGGTTGATAATCCCTTTTTGGGAGCTCTTGACCTATTGGTCCCTGCCCTGCACATCTAGGGGTAGCTCAACAAAGTGGTAGCAGATTGCAGTTTTCTGCTTGTGTAATCCTTTTCATTGTTTTCAACCTACCCCTCATGCCAGCTGCTCCTGATGGTGAATTTCTGGTGGTTTTAAGTTAAGTGTGTTAGTCTATTAAGTGGTATTGTTTTTTGTATTATGTTATTTTTTGATTGACCATGCCTGTTACTGTAATACCTGAACAGCTCCTTAAGGAAAAATTGCCCTATGAGCTGAAACTGTGTGGCATACAGCGACTGAATTGACTGTCGCTGAATTGCACAAAGTGTTGCGTACTGCAGTTCATGGAGACATACCTCCAAATGTGAGGAACATAACCAACCTTGATGTTAATGTTGAGTATGAGTCTTGTGCCTCTAAACTGTTTGGTAGAAAATTTGGGTGGTTACCAGATTAATTTATCTTTATCTAGGATAAAAAACAGCCTTACACGCTTGGATAGGCATGCCAGGAATTTGTTGAGCATGTCTTATGAAGCCCTTTTCTGATTTACAGACAGCTTCATAACAGAATGTTGTTGAATAAGTGGCTGTCTTGAGTGATAGAATTTATCAAGCTGAAAATAATTTGTGTGTGGTTACTACCACACAAAATAGAGGCGCTGTGTCATGCCTTGTTGAACAATTTCATGATTTTATCTTTGCTGCTCCTTCCACATCCATTGTCCAAAATCCAGCAACTAATTTAACAAACACAGTTTGTAATGACGTAGTATTCTTAATTTTTGGGACACGTGTTTCATTTTTCTTTAGCTTTGTTAAGCTTCGTAATATTTTTGTCGGGTTTCAAAATTGAAGCCGTTGTGGCTCATTTCCCGTGATAGTTTGTTTATTGGGCAGACCTTTGCTGTTTTACGTTTATCAAGAGTCCGGTTGTCGTTTCGTTTCAAACATCGTAGTTTTCAGTTTTTGTTAACCGTCAGCATTATTTAGCTTTTTTCAGAATGCGTCAACAAGTTTTGTTGTACGAGAAGTTCGTTTATGTTGACAGCGCCCTCTTAGTTACGATAACGTGTTGAGAGCGTGCGTGGTCAGGCCCTTATCTCAGGAGAGGGGGGTGATAGGCAGCACAAAAGACGTGTGTGTCTGTCGCCCTTCAGATCAGTCACTTTAGGTCAAGAAGTCACTTCAGGTCGAGCAGTGCTTCAGGACAGTCTCCACTCAAGAATGCTCGCCTCTCCACTCAAGAATTCTCGCCTAGGCCGCGTTGGGCACGACGATAACCCCCACAACGGCAACTAGACTTTATTTTATTTCTTTGCCGGTGTTGGAGGTAGCCACATTTCATATTTCCTGCGATGCAAGTTTTGAGACATGAATAATCTGTAAACGACGGTGGCGCTGTTTCTGCACTTGTATGGTTATATGTGAACGTTCGTACTCTGCATATTATGAACTTCGGCTGTGAACTGTGTCACTAAATGTTAAATAAACATATAGAACAAAATACTCTGGAACTTGAACTTATTTCTTAATTAATCAGCGTAAATTTTACTGAGTCACGTGTTCTACTTCTGAGCTGGCCGTGGCAACGTAACATCGGCTGTAACTGTTGTGCCCAACGTTACAAGTTACATACCCAATCTTTTCTACAGCCAGTCCTCAACACACTACATCTGTCCCGGGTACTTCTGCTGAAGTTGCTTCAACAGCGCAAATGTTTGGACCCTCTTCAAATTCTGTTTTTGTACCAAGACAACATGACTCTTGTTAGTTACCCTAGTGTGTAGAAAGTAACCTCGTCTGGTTTTGGGAAAAATTTCTCATCCCCTTGAGCAAATGCTGAAAGAATTATCTATCGTAGATGGTCTAGATTTACCCAAATTTTTGGAATTTTTAAAAATGACTGTCTATCTGCTTCAAAGTGATACTGTACATGAATCTCAATTGTTGGACGTTATTTTCCTCTTTACTCAGGGATCCTTAAGTGAATGGGCACAGTAGGCCATTGTTCAAGGTTGTCGCTTTCTGAACAGGAAGTTGATAATATTTCTGGAAGATTCCACCTTAAGGGGTTATACGCAGTCAGGATTTTAAAAAAAATTTTATTTAATTTTTGTAATGTACATATATTTAACTATATACACAGAAAATTTCATGTCAATCCGACAAATATTCTCTAATTTACACACATATTTGTAAAGACGTCTCGGAGCGTTTGAAAGTATAGGTGGAGCCGAGGCCCAAGCAGCAGCTGCTTACCTGGAACACTGCTCTTTCCATGACCCTTTCTATTGTATTCATATACCTGGAGTGACAATTTAGTAGTCCTTTTTATACCAGGGAGCTAAATTCAATGATTTCTATTTCCAAACTGGCAAATATTGAAGAGTAGTCAGTCTAAACATCCAAGCCAAGCAGTAAAGTCGTGCGCTCGTTTATACTTTCTGTTGTGATTTTCTGTGAAAATGAAGTATAGTAGAGAAAAGAGAACATCTTCCAAGATGCAAAAGTGAAGACCAAAAAAGAGAACAAATGTTTTTAATCCAAAAACAGCTGAGATGGACGAAAGTAGTTTTAGTGCCTCTGTGAAATAATTAAAAATGCATCAGGAGATCTTAGTTCTGCGTGATTCATCTATTGAATATCGAAATTTGAAATTTATAACAATGCAAATAGTACAAAATTAACAGTATCTGATTATGGAACATGGAAAAAGTTCCTTATACGGCATGACATCATTGATAGGATATTATTCTGGGAAAATCCTTGATATTTTTGTGAAAAGTTCCTACTGCAAACAGTGTGAAATTTGGAATAAAAAAAAGAACACTGAAGAGTATAATGATTGGTATCAAGATCATCAAGATATTTGCTGTGCAAATCATATAGGTTCTTCTGGAAAAATGGAAGTCGATTCAGTCATTGTAATATTCAAGTGTTCAATGGAAAAATTCGGAGTGCAGTACAAAAATTACATCGGAGACGGTGACTCCAAAACGTACTCTGGGACTTTGAAAGCTGTGTCTTACGGTGATAAAGAAGTTATCAAGAAAGAATATATTGGGCACGTACAGAAGAGAATGGGCATGCGACTTCGAGATTGTGTGAAAAAAATGTGGAAACCGTTGAAAAAGTGGGGGGAAAAGACAAAAAAAACTCTTGGTGTGGAAAAGGCAAGCTTACTGGTAAAATGATTGATAAATTTACAGTTTACTATGGCTTAGCAATTAGAAAAAATTGTGATTCCGTAGAGAATATGCATAATGCAATATGGGCTACATATTATCATTATTGCTCAACAGACGAAAATCCTCAGCACGAGAAGTGCCCGATTGGACCGGAATCATGGTGCTGTTGGCAGCGGGCACTAGCTGTGAATGAATTACCTGCTTTTCAACATGATTATCAGCCAATACCACAGGATGTTGCTGAGGCTCTGCATCCAATCTATACAGATCTCAGTAATGAAAAATTATTAGAAAGATCAACTGATATGGGAAATCACTCTGAAAATCATTCCATGTGGCTCAAAAATTGTGGAAATGGCTGCAAACATCGTTTCTAGTGTATTCAATGAAGGTACAGCATCACTCTTGTATTATATGAGTGTAATGGGACTTTCAATTGGGCCCAATGCGCATTCATATGCTGAAAAGAATGATGCAGAGCGCGTCACAATCTCCGACCAAAGATCGCATGAGAGCACACGAGAGGGAAGAATGGTCCGCTGACAACACCAACTCGGGTTATTAGAAGCTGCCGAAGGAACGGAAGGTTTATTATATGGTCCTGGAATAGACGAGACTGTGTAAGTTGAAAAAAAAATTTACTATGTGTAAAGTGCTTTTAAAACTTTGAACACGTTTTTCTCAAAACTGTGTTTTTAAAGTCGTGAGCAAAATTTCTCGGAAACGGCTAAACCGATCAGTCTCAAATTTTTACACAAGCTTTATAAATATATTTTTTAGTAATTAATTGAAGTTTTTTTCTTGTCGATAAATATTTTCCATTTTATAAACAATTTAAGGTCAAAATTTTGATCAAAAATCAAACTTTTTTTTGAGAAACCACCATTTTGTTAAAAATTTATATTTTGCTTATTACTTTGATTAAATACTAGATAATACCTTATATTAACGAAATATTATTTATTTTTTCACTTTAATGATCCAATCCAGAGATATCGTGCTCACCGTAAAACACCTTTTTTTAGAGGAGCTTCCGGAGATCGGCTATAGCAGCTTTAAAAATCATTATTTTTACAAAAACAAGATGTTTAAATAAATTTGAAAGTTACTACAATATGTGTATAATTTTTTACGTTAATAAATTAAAATGTCTTTCCAGGAAAAATTCTTGAAAAATCACTTTTTTTCGGCCTTCTGTTTGTGTATAACCCCTTAAGAGTGCACACATCTTGTGTTCTGTGAAAAACCAACTAATTTTGCAGGTTTAGATAGAATGTGCATTTATTCTCGGAACATACATTATGTTTACTAGAGGCGTGAAAAGCATGGTTGGATACATTAAAAGAACGTCTTTCAGAAATGCCAGCCCGACAAATGAGGTGCTTTTTCAGTAGATGACAAAACCCATGGAGCTGAGACAACTGATAATGATTCAAAATATCACAGTAAAAGTAAGGATAAAGATGTCAAACCTGATGATGCAGGAAAACAATCTCCTGACACTCAGCCAAGTAAGTGACTTTTTTTTGCAAAAAGGTAGGACACATTACAGCCAGCTGTTGACAACTAAAAAACACTGACCGCGAGAACAAGTGAATAACCATCCTCTCACTTGCTGTAAGGTCAGTGCCACTTTGTACAATGCTCACATTTCACGTAGAGTAAAGATTTGTCATCTGTTTCAACAATTGTTTGGACTATCTGAGGGTCACAGTGAGCATAAGCATTCTAGTACATTGAGCATGTCTCATGTTCCATTTTCGCAATCTTGTTGGCATTCAGAGATCTAGTTCTCGTTCCATGGAATTGACTTTAGGCTTATTGTGTGTGCACTTGTCTATTCAGGTTCGGCATGTGCTATTATTTCAGGTACATTTAAGAAATTCCAAGAGTTAAAATAAGTAAAATCTGTTAAGGAAATTACTTCAAATATTATACTGCTTCAAATGCTCCTTTGCCACTTTCTTGTTGAGCAGTGGTAAAAATATAAATTTCACAATTTACTTGAATGGTAAAATGTTTAGTTGCTGATAAATTGAGTGGAATGGAGTGAAAGATTTGGGTGGCTCTTAACATGGAGGTCTTGAGAGCCAATGAGAATGAAGTGAGGTGAGTGTGGAGCAGTGCCAGAATGCAAGGACGGGAGACACAGGAGATCCTGAAAAAACCCATCATCCAGCATTATTCCCACATGAAAAAATCCGGGAGTGATTTCGCCAGGAATCGAGCCTGGTTTGCCTAGGTGGGAGGCGAGTAGTCTGACCACTACACTACCACTGCCCCAATAAGTTGAGTTTAGATTTTATAATAGGGGTGGACTTTATCGGGAAGACCAGTCTTGTTTTAGATATACAAGAAAATCATATTTTCTTTAAATTTGCTCCAGAGAAGATAATAAATACCCAGTGATATTATGGCAGCATGTGAAAAAATAAATTGGGAAACCCTTTTGACCATTTTCCACTCAAGAGTAGAGCAATATTCATCACTTTAGGCATCGCCAAACTGCTGGAGTATGAAATCAAATTGCATTGATGAGGAACCTGTGAAAAGTCAGCCATATTAGCCCCTCCCAAAATGGAGCTTTTGGGATTTCAAGTGCAAGATGTGATAGATAAAGGTGTTATAGAACAGTTTCCCTTGCAATATATGAGCCCTGTGTTTCTTGTGCCAAAACCAAGTGGAAAACAATGCATGGTCATTGATTACCACAAATTGAATAAGAAAATTGGTACTTAATAAGTCACTTTGCTTGATTTGAATTTGGCATTTCATTGGTTCAGTAAAGCAAGTATATTTACCACTATAAATTTTAATGTGGCCTTTCATTATATACAATAAGGAATCTAAACCTGTCGCTAGGTTTTGTGTCCCTTGGAAGCACTTATCAGTTTAATCATGTGCCGTTTGGTCTGGTCACAGGAGCACAAGTCCTCACTAGGCTTTTGAACGAGATATTTTATTATATCAAATTTAAATTTATGTACAGCTGTTTGAACAACCTAGTGGTTTATTCAGAAAATTTTGAGCAACATTTAGAACATTTAGACTAATTATTTTCCATTTTGAAAAAGCTGGTTTGATTGTCAGTCCAGCCAAGGTAAAATTTGCCATGCCTGAAATCTATTTTCTGGGACATAAAATTTTGAGTCAAGGTATTTTCATACAATCAGATAGTACTATAGCTGTTAGAAATTTTCCCCAGCCTGGGAGGTAAAGGAATATCTATTTTCATTGTTATTGTGCAATATTTAGCTAATTTATTCCTTATCTAACAGAGAAGGCTGCACCTTTCAATCAGTTATACAAGAAATTAGCTAAATTTTAATGGGCTGTGGACCAACAAAAACCGTTTGAAACTTTGAAAACTAAATATTTCAGCTCCTACTCTGCTCTGCATGGCAGATTTTTCCAAACATTTCATTTTTCAGGCCGATGCCTCAAGCCTGGCTGTTGGGGTGGTGCTTGTCCAGGTAGTAGATAGTGTATGCCAACCCATAGCTTTCACATCATAAGAGAAAGTAGTTTACCATCTACAAGTTGGAGTGTTTGGCACTGGTATTTGATGTTAAGTTCCATTAATATTTTGAGCATGTGGAATTTCTTTTGGGAACCAATAATCAGACTTTGTCTTTCCTGTTGGCACAGCCACTGTAATTAAGAAATATAGGCCATTGGGTGATGTAGATTTCTTTACTAGAATTTAAAGCTCAGCACATGAGTAGGTCAGGCGCGCGCACACTTTCTGTCTCTCTCCCTCTCCCCCTCTCCCCCTGTTCTCCTCTCTCCCCC
>NQII01000081.1:1235767-1257221 GCA_002778355.1 Clitarchus hookeri | reverse complement strand
TCCCTCCTCCCCTCTCCCCCTCCTCCCTTACAAGGCTTCCAAAATGCATACTCCCAGTACTGTTTCAGCTAGTTTACTTTTTTTTAGCATGGCAGTTATTTCCAGGGGGGTTTTCTACTTTTGGCCCCATCCATTCCAGGTGCATCAGTATGGAAACTTGCACTTCACTGGCTCCCTCCAGGGTGTATCTGTAGGCAGGAAGGGAGAGGCTTGGGGTTAAACAGGCTGGTTGGGTTTCCATTCTCCGACCCCCTAAATTTCTACTAGTTCTACTAGAGCCTGTTCCTGTTCCATAAATTCCCTGAAATCTGATTGTTGTAGCTAGATTGTACCTGGCCATCATTTTTGGTGGCATCTTTCCTTGCATCAGCCAGTCATAATAAAACTTCAAGGACTGGTAGGCCCTTTTGGCCACATGGCATTTCCTTTCACTAGTATTTTTGTAATTCTGGCACACACAACTGATCCCTTCAACTACTGAGAACTACTCTCGCTATAACATATGACAAATGAAATTGTTCTTTGTAGGCCCAACATTCATTTGATGCGACAGCTTTGGTTTTTTCCAAACAGCATTTTATATCTTATGCATTCCATGTTTCTGCCCTGGCGTTCTTTCCTTTGCCTCCCATTAATTTGATTTGAAAGTGCAACAAAAAAGTTAATACAGACTCCCAGAAGTCGTTACTCATGTTGGTGGGTTCTGTTCTGATTGCTCTCAGGTTATTCTTATGCCCCAAGTTGGGTACCAATTGTTGCTTGTTCCTTGAGATTTAAGTTACTGTCTCCAGCCCTAGGCATCCAACCCAGGCCAAACAAAGTTGTCATGTAGCTCTTGCCCTTGGTGTAAGGAAGAGAATTAAACTGGCGTGAGCTCTATCTCGAGTAACTGTGCTGGCTACGCATGTGTTTCCTCACCCTCTGTCCTCTCTTGCCATGTGTCAGGAAAAGGCTCTTGCCAGGTACACAGATTGAAAACCCAGTTCAGTTGTCAGTCCCCACCCCCAGGAAAGAATCTGGCTTGTGCCAGCCAGAGAATAAGTTGACGTATGCAGAGCTAATTGTCTGGCAACCTGATGGGCTGGTGTAGGGACTGCAGTCAGTTCTGGTATAGATTGGTATAGTCTATTCTTGGTTTCTTCGGATGTTTTGAAACAAACCTTTGATGAAAAATTACCTTAGGAGTAACACGTCAACCTGTTTTTTTAAATAACTTGTATACCACAAATATATAACACTCTGATTAACTTTAAATTATTGTATTCTTGAATAAATGAATTTTTAACTTAATATCTTATATAACTTCTAATATTTATTTTGTATTCAATACGAATTAAAAACAGTGATGTCTTGGCAATGGCTAGTAAGAAATAGTTCACAGTTAAAATATTTTTTTAACTTAGTTTTTTGGTATGCTATTTGCAAATTAAACATTTCCTATTGAAATATTTAAGTTTTGGGTAGCACTGATGGAAACATATTTCATTGATATAGTTAAAAATATCAGTGCAAGTGATGGTGCCCTAGTGACATGGTGTTTTTTTTTTTTTTTTTTTTTCCATCTGAGGAAGAAACTTGAATAGGCAGAGTGAAAGCATGTCACTCTTGGGAAGTTTTGCAGTATTAGTAGTAGCATGAAAATTACATATTTCATACTTATTACAGCAAAAATAATGATTTTTGAATTTGGAATTATAAACTGAAGCGAGATTTACATTTTTGAATACGTAATATATTTACATGTGATGGCAGGATGGTTACAAATGCGAACTTGGCAGAAGTGGCGACTGGCAACATGACATGGCATGTTGCTTGTGGCTGAACAAAGTGTTAATTTTTCTTCTTGCCAAAAATACTTAAATTACCACATCAAGTTTGTACATGTGTTTTTTAAACCTACCTAGGCAAGTTACGATGTTGTGATAAATCTGTTTTTCCATGGCAGGAATGAATATACTGTAACATATGTTATGACCACTGCATGAGAGAGTATTGTTGCCTTTACGTGTATATGTGATTGCAAATATTGGACGTGCGAAATTTATACGTTTTAAACGTATTTTGAAAGTCACGTCAGTTTATTTATCACAACTTCATAACATTGCCCTAGGTGTGTGTTTGAAACACAATTGTGTACCTAATGTGCCTATGTTTCTGTGATGAATGTTTGCCACAATCCCAACAAAATACTAAGCCCAGCCAGAAATTTTTAAATAAATAATTAAATAAACCTAATAAAACTAAGTACCTATGCAAATAAATATAAGCAGAATAAAAGTTATAGTAGGCCTATTTGTTTGCATGTTCACTACTATATTTTAAGTTTTTCACTGCTACATACAAAAAATAAGCGACACGAGTTGCGTGCTTGAATTTACTGTTTTTTCGTTGGACTGGTTGCTCCTTTTTTTTAAGGTGGTGGCCGCCTGGGTAGGCTGCCGAACGGTCTGCAGAGCTCCAGCAGAAAACGTTTTATTAAAAAACTGTCCAGCGTGTTGGAGTAAGGTCTGCTTTATGAATAGTATTTAAGAAATGTTACGTATCTGTATATGTTTTTCAGTTCCTCCATTTCTCTCTAAATATTGTTTTTGAAATGGTGAAAATGGCTCAAACGGATGATTTCACGGTAATTTTTAGGTATGAAAATTCCGGTACAAAACATTAAAAGGAATAGGGATGTGCATCAAACCTTTATTATTATTATTACGTCATAAAATGGTAGGGTCTCCGCTGACATTCTCATAGAGATGCATGATCGATGGCAAGACTGCACGCCAGTTCAGTGCTTTGCACGTAGAGTTTGCATGTCTCAGTCACCCTTAGTGATCCCACGCTTTTAGGCCTCAGATGTGCAAAATTCCTTCAACCAGGTGGTCATCTTAATATTTATTATTCCAACTGCAGCTGTCCTTCTAACTAAATAACCCAACACATCAATAACAAGAGGTTAAGTACTACAGTTCTTTCTCCCACAGTTGTAATAGGGTTAAACATAGTCGCGACAAAATATTAATGTGTATTACGTGTAATGTGCTATGTCGTGTATAACAAATGTGTTAACAATGTAAAATAACTACCGTAAGAATTATCCCCAATACATTGTTTAAAAAAACATACAGCTGACCTAAATATGGTTAGAGGCCTAAATTGTAAACATTCGTACAAAATGATTTTTGAAATATAACAGAATTCTTTGAACAGCTGAAAACAGTAAACAAAGCTTTTGACATTTGAATTGTAGAAGTCACATGGCGGTGTTTATATTTACATGTTGCGGAAGGATACGTAATCAGTAAACAAAAGTAGAACTTATGCAGGGCTTCAGAAAAGTGTTAAGTAACCGTGAACGGCCTATAGGAGCTGAGCAGGAGTGGAGATGTAGACATTGACAATTACCTTTCTCATATCACCACAGATGAGGGTGAGGTGCTGGTACATTTCCCCAATGGTGGCTTCCGGTGAGTTGGTGGCAGACAGGAATGTCACCAGCTCGTCGGTGGCAGTGTCTGTTCTTACCGTGCAGCCTAGGCCCACTGGGTATGTGGATGAGCAGGGGTATGGTCGAGTGAAGCTGTCTCCCTCAGGACTGAATACTGTGCATCTGCATCATATATTTTTCTCCTCCCCTCTCCTTATAGTGCTCAGCAAGTCTGGGATGGGACACATCGAAGCAACAATCCAGTCTTTGTTCTCCCTGGTTCTCAATCTTAGACAAGACACTCTGTAGCAATGAACCAATCCTCATACAGTAGAACCTCGTTAATCCGTGATGCGGTAATTCGGGAATCGGATAATTCGGGACATCTTAGAAGTATTCGAAAAATTCACAGGTAAATTATTAATAGTCTGTGCACCATTGTTTGTGACGCACGGGCCGGCAAGCAAGCTTTGCAAGCCGGAGCAGCCTTGTATATTTATCACTGAAGGCAGGGAAGAAAGAATGGTGTAGGGAGAGAGAAAGATAATGATGAGTCGAAGCAGCCAATCTGGCTGTTGTGCAGCGGAGGAGGGGGTCGTCATCCTTCCTGGGAATTCCCGCCGGGATGAGCGTGTATTTTTAGTGTTCTGTCATTGCCAATTTTTCTTGTATGTTTGCTCACTGCGCTCGGGAAAAAAAAACAGTGTTTGCTATATTTTTTAACAATGAGTGACAGGAAACATCTAGCTAGTGACAGTGGTGGTCCTAATGCAAGATAGCGGCATAAAACGTAATCAATCAAAGAAAAAATTGAGGTGCTAAAAAAACTAGATGCAGGGTCGACTGCCAAACATTTTAGTGAAGTTTACGACATTGATATACAGACAATTTTACGAGTACAGAGGAGTGAGGGTGTTAGTATTACTGGTAAAATGCTTATTGAACAAGCAAAAAATTTTAGTTGTGATCTTGATACACTGATTGNCGGCATAAAACGTAATCAATCAAAGAAAAAATTGAGGTGCTAAAAAAACTAGATGCAGGGTCGACTGCCAAACATTTGAGTGAAGTTTACGACATTGATATACAGACAATTTTACGAGTACAGAGGAGTGAGGGTGTTAGTATTACTGGTAAAATGCTTATTGAACAAGCAAAAAATTTTAGTTGTGATCTTGATACACTGATTGTGACTTTTCACAAGGCTGGCTACAAAATTTTTTAACACCGGCAGGTTATTTCACAGTTCAGCTTGTGTGGTGAAAAACTTTTGGTTGACCATGAAGCAGCTTATAAGTTGGTAAGTGATTTCAATCAATTCATTTCAGATTCAAAACTGACACCCAAACAGGTTTATGATGCTGATGAAATGGTACTGTACTGGCGGTGTTTGCCTAGCAATACATTGCCTACTGCTGAAGATACCTGTTTGGGAGTGAAAGAATCTAAATATTGAGTCACTGTACTTGCGTGTTCAAATGCTGCAGGAACACACAAACTGAAGTTGTTTGTTGTAGGTAAAAGTAATAAGCTGAGAGCGCTGAAAGGAATTAAGGTGTTCCCTGTTGATTACAGAGCAAGTAAGACAGCTTGGGTTACAGCAACGATAACCGCAGTATGGTTTGAAAGTGTCGTAAGGCAGGCACGTCACCACTGTAGCAACTTAGGGCTGGAAAATAATTGTAAAATTCCTCTTCTTTTGGACAACTGTTCTGCCTATTCAAATGATCAGACATTGGAGAAAGATAATGTGTCAGTGTTGAACCTTCCACCTAACTGCACATCTCTTATACAATATCTGAGATAGCTGAAATGCAAATATTGCACAGAGTTTATGCGTAATTTCTTAAGCAATGTAAATTTTGGAAAATCAGTTTCTGAAATCTTGAAAATGTACAACTTGAAAGATGTTATTTTAGCACTGGCACGAGCATGGGAGAGTATAACATGCTCAACTTAAAACAATGTTTGGCACCATATTTGGCTGTCCATTGTATTTCATGAAGACAACAAATGTGAAAAGATAAATATTCAAAATCTTGCAAGAAAATAAAATGGTGAATGACTTGCTAGAGTTTGTAAAATGTTTTGTAAACCCAGTGGTTTACGAATTTACCGCTGATGACATTAAAGCATGGATTGAGATTAATAAGGATGCACCTATTGTTAACCACCTCACTGATGATCATGAAATCTTTGATATGGTGATGAACAAAGAAGTTGCCATTGAAAGTGACGAATATGAAGAAGCAGTTGATGATCCGTCCGATGAAAATCTTGCTATTGATGACTGTATTGCACTGACAGGGCATCTTATTTCCAGCCTTGAAAAACGAAGCTTCATAATGCCACAACAAATAATGAATTTGTATGTGTTACAAAGCCATCTCATTCAAGAGAAACTGAAGCATTTGAAGCAAACGCGTATCGTATCACAGACATATTTGCAGAAATAAATGCACCATCATATTCCAGTAGGCCTACTGTGTGTGAAACTGCCCTCAGTAAAAATTTAACAGTGACACCTAGCACAAGCACGAGTGACATTTAATATTTTATTTTATGTATGTGTGTATGCAGGCACAAGTTTGTTATAATTTAATGTTGCAGTTCATGGTTTATACTTTGTAATTATCCAGTAGTGTTTTTATGTGGTGGTCGTATTAAAACAATAATAGTCAATATTCAAACTCTGCTTAAATAAGTAAGTGTGCTGTTATTCCAGTATTTTGCTAGCCAACTTTTTTAAATATGTATGTGCATATGGCCTGACCCAATTATAACAGTGTAATGAGGGATAATNATTTTGCTAGCCAACTTTTTTAAATATGTATGTGCATATGGCCTGACCCAATTATAACAGTGTAATGAGGGATAATTAATTTTTTCCTTTCTTACAGTTTGTTCAGAGTTATAGTGACTAAAATTACTTTTATGAAACATTATGGTTGATAAATCTTTTGAATGACATGTGTAATCACACACACACAAGCTGAGAGACAAGTCGTGCAAATTTCTGTTGCTTTGCGCTTAATGTAATCTCTAACTTTTGAAAGCACTCTTTTCTTTCCATCTGCTACATCACTTTGAATCTTGCCACATGTGCTGGCACCAACGCTTAACAGGACTTGGGAGCTGTGATGTTACTCGACCTTGGCCTTCATATACCGCTGCACGCTGTAGGCATGTGTCTTGCTAGCACTTCTGAGCTTTTAATGGTTAATTCATGTAATTCGGTAATTCGAGATTGCATCTGTCCTGACCATTCCAGATTAACGAGGTTTAAGTATACTTTATTGGGCAATTTGATAAATACTTCCACACTCATTCTGGTGCCTTAACCTACTGCCATGGTTCATGTTCACAACACCCAGAACTCCTGGATGGCAGTCTACTCCAATCCAATGGATTTCACATTATAGCCATCCAGAGGTTTTCAGTGCAGGAACAATGTCATGGAACACAGATGAGTGCATCATGGAATGCACTGCTTCTCACGGGTACTCTTCCACGATGCAACCTCAAGGTCTCCCTAGGCAGGTGCCTTTGTACCATGCAACTATGCAATTGAACCTAACCAGTTGCAGGGATTGGTCTGGTCCAGATTCACTTTGATGCTGGGTATACAATTGCATGGTTAATTACAGTGTGGCGGTAGCTTGCCGACACAGGCATACAGTAGCACCGTCTCTACCGTCCACCAGCCGGAATATATTTTCCAACACANGGTTCAAAGAGCACAGAGTATGTTTATTTAGGTTTGCCAAGTGAGAAAGGAATACCTTCTATTAATTATATTTTGAAAAATTCCCGAAAACAAGTACAATCAGACCACCACCGGTCATGAAGTAAATACAAAATTTACTTTCAAAACCCCAAAGTTAAATATAATAGTGTATTATAAAACCCCTTGAGTTATAGAAATTACAACAAAAAATTCCCTCAGAAATGACATATTTAAATGTAATTACAAAAAAAACCCGTAGGGCAAAACTTAACTTTAAGAACCTATATCAGCAGCTCCCCCCCCCCTCCCCCTTTTAAAGGAACAGAGTTACATTCTGATTGAGTTCCTCTGTAAGTTTCCTCCTCAATAGTCTCTCAAAAAGGCGAAAACCAACCTTTTATTTCTTCTGCACTATGTTCTGGAAGGTTTTTTAAAGTTCATGTTGCATAGAACTCCTCATGGTGACGTCACAATCTGCTTGTGCCGCCAGTAGACCTGGAGACACCCAGGGGAGAGGGGAGCGAAGCGATGAACAAGCCTGGCAACGGGTCGGCAGGGCAGGCCAGCAGTCTGATGGGGTCATCACACCAAGATAAGCCTTGTCTATAACAGTGATGATCATCCACGTAGTTCCAACAGTATATGGCGTGGGTATTCGTGTAGGCACTCGGTGATAGATGGGATGCCATCACAACAGGTAGGACCGTTCCACAGATTCACACACAGTGCCGTGTGCTTGCAGTGTCTTGCGACTCAGTCATTGGCTTGGGGTATGTAGTAAGCTGGGTAACCTGATGTATACTTCCCAGAATTATGGTAACTCTCAGCAACGCCACCTCCCCACTTGGTGTTATTAGGTACCCTACAAATAATATGCTCTCTACCAATGTATGCTGTTTATCATAAACACTTGCCCGGGCCACCCTAGCTAACCACTGATGAGCTACCCTTATACTTAAGGCATTATTGAGCAAGGAGTTGTCATGATGGAGGGCTCAGAGAAAGTCACCTGCAAAAGAACAAGAAATTAATAGGTTTTGAGTGATGCTGCACAGACATACAACTTGCGGCAGCCCAACAGGATGATAAAAATGGGAAATAAATAGATACCAGTGTGAACTGACAGAATGTAATGTCCTGAAAACGGCTCAAGCCACAGGCATAGATTTGTGCTGCTCTTCCTTTGGTTTAATATGCTGCAGATGTGTTGGGTACCTGAAACACTGTGCTGGTAGTGTCGTGCAGTAGCGAGGAGCAACTGCTCCAGGTACACTTGCTGGTAGTGTCGTGCAGTAGCGAGGAGCAACTGCTCCAGGTACACTGTGCTGGTAGTGTCGTGCAGTAGCGAGGAGCAACTGCTCCAGGTACACTTGCTGGTAGTGTCGTGCAGTAGCGAGGAGCAACTGCTCCAGGTACACTTGCCACCTGGCAAGGTGCAAGTGTGCAGCAATGCCAGCTGGTACGACTTCAGCAAAATATACTTACTTGCACCTTATACCTATGGCCTAGACCTTATTGTTGTACAAATCCACATTATAATATACAGTGGCAAGTAAAGTTGCAACCATGTTGTGGTTATGATATTTGTTTTTTTATTGTTATTGTTTTTGTAGAGGATAGAGAACTCCAGTTTTAAATGTAATTTATTAAATTTAATAGTAAGCAAAGCATTTTTGGTCATTATTTTTACTTACTTTTCATATGTGGACACACACACACATATATACATACATAGGTATCTGTGTACTTACATGGATCCATCCATCCATCCATCCATCCATACAGCCATCAATCAATNATATACATACATAGGTATCTGTGTACTTACATGGATCCATCCATCCATCCATCCATCCATACAGCCATCAATCAATGAATCAATTTTGGTTATTAAATTTTGCCAATGTTTTATAAATATCTGTTGCATTAAACAGTTAATTATTTTTACCTTGATGTAGGTTTAAAAATAATGCAAATGTAAACTTTATCTGTATTATAAATAAATTCAGNATTAATTATTTTTACCTTGATGTAGGTTTAAAAATAATGCAAATGTAAACTTTATCTGTATTATAAATAAATTCAGAATCAGATTATTTATATTTTATGCTGTTTATCCTTTCATAGCTATTGTTTTTTACAGTTTGAAAAAATATAAACTGTTGTAGTTTATATTAGCAACATAGTTCTTTTGTCTTCCAGAAGAACCTTTTTTCTCATAGTTAATATTATGACCACCAGATGGTGTGATGGGTCTAGCCTAGAATAAGTTAATAATGACACAGCTAAATATTCATGACAAATACACGTTAGGGCAAGTAAGAAAATTCATTTATTTAACACAGACATATTGACCATTCTAGCTATTCTTAAACCTTCCCCACCAATTGTTATCCTCGGTTATCTGTTAGCAAAGCTTTGAAAGGTATAAGGGAGGGTGGAGGACAGAGGAGGCTTCCGTATGTAAAGGGGAGAGGCAGTAATTTTTAGCCTGCATGTGGCCACTTTGTTCCCTTTCCGTATCGTAACCCATAACGTTTTTTCATGGCAAACGGTTTCTTTTGTGTTCATTGTCATATTATCATCTCTGTTTCTTTTACTCACACTGAAACAATGATTTGAACACATTTTCACCCTCACATTTCTATATTGCAGTTTATGCAATGGATACCATCTGTGGGCAACCCTATACTTTTGTAATTTTTTATAATACAAATGTTGTGCTGCCCAAGTTTTAAAAAAAAATTCCTAGTGTCTATAAACAACTAGTCCAGAAACAAATTACATGTATTTTATTAAACTTGTTACACATTTTCTACAGATGTTAATTTTTTTTATGTTTTGATTTTTAATTCATAATTTTATAATTAATTTTTTAATAATTCACATTATATTTAATATTTGTTTGCAGACTATCCCTACACATTTATAAGCCTTAATTAGTTATTTAGAGAGTATTTTGTTAACATTATCTTTTTTGCATTTTTGTAAACACATGTTATTTTTATATTAGTGTCTGATTTTATTTTATATTATTTGTGCTTGCTATGTTTTTTCTTTCAGGTGTGATTTAATAAGTTGTCATTGCATCTTTTTGTTGGGGTTTGTTGGTGCTGTAAAGCTGGCATGTAAAGTTATATAAATTATTCTGTTAAAACAAGTAAAAAGGACTTATATTAATGCAATAAGTAAGAAAACTGAAATTCAATACTGTTCATGGTTGGATATTTCTTTCATGTTGTTCGTAATGAAACAGAAAAAATCCTGGAGTAGTCTTGTGATGTTGATGGATTCAATTACAAAATAACTGTGTTTGTGTAATCATCTGTATTGAACCTATATGGCTCATTCTCATTCACCATATCAAAATTTTTGATTTCATTCTAATTAAAACTTTTAAGACGACAAATTTAGAAAATGTATTCATAATCCTTTGTTTATCAGTCTTACCCTGGAATAAAGACATATTATCTTATGTATTAAAGTATAATTTTTCTAGAATTAACTGAATATAAAACTAGAGAGAAAATTTTAAATTACATGAATTGTGTCATTATTATATGTTAGTAGTTTGTAGTTTATTTCATAGTTAGGTAAATAACTAACAGACTATATAGGCATGCAGTGGTGGATCTAAGTAAGGAGGGGGCTACTGGAGTGGTGGGCTACTGTGCATTACATTTAAGCAACATGCTTTCCAATACATGATTATTGATTACCAGTAATCCTTAAGTTTTAAATGTAAATTCTAGTACTTAGTGAATAGGTAATCAATATTTTTGTTTGTGTTAACAGTTCTGTAAGGCTGGCATGTGAAGTTTTTATAAATAATTCTGTTAAAATAAGTAAAAAGTACTTATATTAATGAAACACGTAAAAAAAGTGATTCAATACTGCTCATGGTTGGATATTTATCCTGTGTAAAATCAAGTTCCAAAGGAGGGGCTCAAAACCCCATTAGCCTGCCCCCCTGGATCCGCCCCTTGGTATGGGGCATTTNAAATCAAGTTCCAAAGGAGGGGCTCAAAACCCCATTAGCCTGCCCCCCTGGATCCGCCCCTTGGTATGGGGCATTTTCTATTGTTTTTATATTAAAAACATAAATGGACAAGAAATACAAGAATCAAACAATGCGAGCAAAACTGAGCCTTANTCTATTGTTTTTATATTAAAAACATAAATGGACAAGAAATACAAGAATCAAACAATGCGAGCAAAACTGAGCCTTAAATTTGTGCTTTGTTATTGCAGTGGTAATGGTTAGCTACAAAAGTATTCCGTCATAAACTCATCTAAACTCGTGTTATGTGTATTATTAAAGATGTTCAGTATCTTAGATTAATGACCACAAAGTGTACACTTAAAAAAATATTCATGAATTTTTCGTCCTAAATTATTTTCAGGGTACATAGCTCCTTCAATAATCAGTTAAAGGAAAAGTGGTATATATGTTTTGGCTTATATTTTCATAATAAATAACATGCCAGAATATGTCTGTGTTGTTCAAAAACATCCTGTATATTCAGAGACCATTTTTGTGTGATCATATTTTTTTATGTCCTCCCCCCCCCCCCNTTTGATTTCACCTACAAGTTTTGAATACCATATTCTGTTTTTAATATTATTTAAATTATCAGATGACTTGCATGCATTGTTTACCTTTTCACTACCATAATGGTTAGCAAACTAGAAAGGTCATAATTTTGTTCCTTAACATAATTTTATTTGGCATGATAAGTCTGTAAATTCTACTGGCACCTTTATTCTATATTGTTTACAAAATTTTCAAATGCATTGCAACATTTATTTTTGAAGTAAATAAAATCATAGAGCTATAACATCACAAAAGTATTTGGTTCTAGTAAGCTTTCAAAAGTGCTCTTAGTTTTAATGTTGTTTATAAATGTGAGAAAGATCTGATTTGGTTTGTCTCAACTTTTATTTGCTTCAGGACTGTTTCCGCAGTGCAGGCTGTGTTATCCTGCCTTACAGGCTCCGTGGTGTGCATCTGGTCATGCACTCGCAACTTCCTTCGCTCATCACACTTCATGTCGGAAGCTTATGCATGGTTTGGTGCTGCATACTTCTTCTATGATATATGGTCCATGTACCAGGTGCACACAAGCAGTTTTAGCTCTTCCCATAGTATCCAAATGCGAAGAATATCCAAGGTTAAGGACTATATAGTTAAGCAGCCTATGATTCTTCTCCACCACATCTTTATTGGTTCATTTGGATTTTTGGTTATTGTGGTAAGAAATACAGTTTAATAATTGTATTTATGTTTCATTTCCATATAATTGAATATGACTATACATATGTTTCTATGCAGTTATATATTAGCTGTTTACGTAAGAGTAGATAACATACATATATAAATTATTGTTGTTATTTTTACCTTTTCAGACTTTTCACGGTTACCTTACTTTCCATGAAAATGTAGGTTTACATGAGTGTATAATTGTGTTAAATTTTCCCCTGTTGTAGGCTGTTCACAGTAAGTGAGCACTTAGATGAAATCAACTTTTGAAAAAAAATCCCTGCCTGTTACTATATAGAATTCAACATTAACTTTGGCTGTCTCTCTCTCGCTCTCTCTCTCTCCGTAAAGTTGGCTGCAAATTATGAAAAGTGGCAAATGAAGTCAGTTTTCATGCATTTCACAAATTTAATGTGCTAATATATTTAACCTATTTGGGTTTCCAGCAATTTGACAGTTCAACTAGGTGAATGCATATACACAGTGCGGTGATCTGTTCTGATTTGATTTATAACCCCGTTGGTAAACCTCTCAACAGTAGATGGCATATGCTGTTTGCTTCAGTGTGTACACTCATTTGCTACCAGTAAATGTGAGTTTCAAAACACCTAAAGAAGCTGTTAAAACTGATCAGTTATGAAAATCATTGCCAAAGGACTATTTATAATATCATTTCTCTATAGATGGTTACATTTTATTAAATTTTGTCTTTACATTCAAAATTATTCTCTGGCCATGGCAAAGCTTAATATCTTACTTAATATGTTAACATTGTTACTCTTGTTGTGCCTATGTACAAGTAAAGTTAACAATATTAGTTTAGAAAAGTTGGACTGAAGTTGAAGAAACTGTAGTAGAATAGTGATTATAGTGATGGTATTGTGTTGCAATCCTGTGGAGTTACAGTGCATGAGTTTATTTATGTATATCAAACCAGTAAGCAGAACAGATCACAAATAATAAACCACTTATGCCACTAATTTTGGAAGAAATGCTGTACAAAACTGTTAAATGTGCCATACGTACCATGAAATATCTTCAAATTTTTTTTTTTTTAATTTTTGTAACGTTTTCTTTAATTTCACTACTTCTATGATTTGTCTACTTTTGATGAGCTAAGTTGTAAAATAGCTCAATATTTTATCTGCAAACATCTTTGCCTACGATGGGAGAAAATTACATGTACAATAACTCAGTGTGTAAGCATTTATAATGTTAAATGTTCATATGTGTTTTCAATATTTTGGACTTTTAGAACTTTATTATAGGCCAGTTATTTAGTTAGTGCTTTTGCACGGTAGTTTTAATGTGATACACATTTTTTTTGTGTTATGAACTTATATATTTAAAGTGAGTTGAGTTGAAACATTGAGGCCTTGAGAGCAGATGAGGGTGAAGCAAGGTGAGTATGGAGCAGCACCGGAATGAAGGGGTGGGGAAAACAGGAAATCTCCAAGAAAACCCGCAGACCAGCAGCATCGTCCAGCACGATTCCCACATGCAAAAATTCGGGAGTGGCCATGCCGGAAATCGAACCCAGTTCTCCTGGATGAGAGGCCAGTAGTCTAACCACTATACCACTGCGCCCCCTTATAGGTTTAAAAGCCTCAAGTTGATTAACTGTTATAATATCTGTCAATCTTAATGCATGGTATACAAAACTACTGTAGATGCTAGTTGTATACTGAAGTTTTGTGTGGCATTACCATTCATTTTCTTTTGTGTTTTTTACTTGTGTTTGTTTCCCCATTGCACATTTGAAAATACAGACTGTCACCTATTGGTTATTGATGGTAGACTGAGCTCTTTTGAAAGCCTTGTTAAGATCTAATTGCATGCAGATTGTGTATTCATCTACCATGTGTAAAATTTATATCGCCATGGGTCCATCACTTAAATAATGGGTCGGTCAAGACAAACTGTGGTAATATTAGAAAAGTAAATATTTTACCAATTTCCTAATTCTTACATTTATATGCTTTAAAAAAACCGAAAGTGAGAGAAATTATTTCGGTATGCACCAATGTTTACTTAACACATAATTCACTGTTAAGGCATGGAATTACTTTCCCTATGCTGTTGCCAACTTCACTGGGTGCATGCCAGTCAGTGTGATGGTTGCAAGTAACATTTTTCACTGGTTGATTTCAAAAGTGCTCAATTAACAGTGAACAGCCTGTCAGTGTATTTCCAACAATCTCATTATGCTTACAGTGTTATTCATTCTGCATTTTGATATCTGACAATGGGTATTTTCATGCTCTGGAGCTATTTTGTATTATATGTGTAGTTAAAAAAATTCTTATGATATGTAAATTAATTTTTATATTGGTCAGGAAAAGTCACAAAAATGGATTTGCTCAGTTTTGTAGACATCCTGCTCCGACTAGTTTTCTCTCTTAGTTCTTTTTCTTTTCCCTTTCTTTTCCCTTTTTTTTCTCTCTTCTCTTTTTCTCTTTCCTCTCTCTCTTTTTTTCTCTTTTTCTCTCCTCTCTCCTCTCTCCTCTCTCCTTTCTCCCCTCTCCTGTTGCTGGCTGCAAGTTTCCAACCTGTGTTGTCTTTGCACCCTAACCTCACATGCTTTTGCATGCAGTGGCATAACACACACTAAAATACACATTATACAAGAATGCTGACTGTACCATGAGGTCAGAAAAACTCTGCATTTGTTTTAAGGGCATTCAAGTGCCAAGAATGACTTTCTATATTTTCAGAGTATTTTATTATTTTGTGATATTACATCAAATAGTAATATGTTGAAACTATAAAAAAAAAGGAAAATTAAGTTACAAAAATTTACTACCCAAATTATAGGAATTTCTATTTTACATATTTTGCAACACAAATTTTAAAATTTTGCATAATAAGCATATTTGGCTACAGTTAAAGTAGATTGTTGTCATCATTAGAACAAGATAGAGAAATTTCATGGAAATTCTTTAAATGGCTGGACCATAATTTTATTTTAAGTTTTAAAATAAAATTTAATTTCAAAATAACTAGAAGTTAAATCCTAATTGCAGACAAACAAAATGTCAGACTTCCAAGAAACTTCTTTGTGGCATTCCTAAGTATTCAAGAAACACTTCCACTGAAAGCAAACATTGTTTTGGTATAACTTTTTAAAATTTGTTTTGCCCAAAATGTAAGGTTAAAATACTTATTATTCTTTTTAAAAAAGTAGGTAAAAATTATTTTTAAAATAGTTTGTCATTTTTATTAATTTTTTATTTATATTATTCTACAAAACCATAAAATATTTTTAAAAAAAAACGAAAAATTTTTTTGCACTTGGACACTGTTAATATAATTTATTTATAATAATCACTTTGTTTCAATTTAATGTCAGTTATATTCATTACAATTTGTGAAAAACTGACTTTGGCTCAGAATCAACGTTCACTAACAATTATTGCATCGAGTCCATCACCATATATAATTTGACTTACATTAAACATTTAATAATGTGTGCAAAGATTTTTCTTTGCAAGAACACTAAAATTAAATTGCACCTGTACTAATGTAACAGTTAAAATATTACAAAAATTAACTTTCAAACTAGCTGTTTCTTTACATAAAAACTCGCCATTACTTGCAAAACACCTGTCAGAACGGAACCGGGCAGCTGGATTGGTTCCCTATTCCCGCTGCGGGGTGTTCATGGAAAGGCTTGATGGTAGAGGGGTTAGGGGAGGCTGTGCACGGAAAAGACAGAAGGCGAAGAGGTAGGCAAGCTTGAAAGTGGTGGTGCTGGCCTCACAAGATGGCAGGGGGGAAGAGTCACTGTGTGGCTAAACTGCAAGAGAGAGGGGCAGGGGCAGAGGAGGCAGGAAATAACAGGTGGCAAGGGACATAATCCATTGCAGTGCTACTAGGAAGTAGTAAGTATGTGTGACCGTGCCTTATTTACAAGACGAGTCACAAAATTATTTGTTTTATATATTTGAGTAGAGAACCAATGATTCCCTTGGTTCCATGATATATTTGCCCCTGATAGGCATACATATTCATGAGGTGGTTGTGGTACAGCGGCTGCAGAACCTACCTCAGGATCGTCCCTTTTTACTTTCTTCATAACAGTAAGTGAAAGTGAACATTTTCTCTTTGATTTCCTAAAACAATAAAATAAAATTTCCTGGCCTTTAAAATAATGGTAAGGTGTATGACTAATAATAATGAGATAAAAATCTTAAAACAAACTGTGTAAGCTGGATTAACAAAGGCCTTTCTCAATATAACATGTTATTCACTACAAATCACATATTAATTAAAAATACTAAAAAGCTATTTCTCAAAAGTAAACACAAGCCTCTTACCTTTTATTAACATCGTCGCCACTACTGTTTTCATTGGATGTAGTTTATAAAATCATCCGAGTATTCATCAAATAAATTCGATGATATACTGTTATCTGAATACATAGTTTTTGTTAAGAAATCATTGAAAAGATTCTTTATAATGTAAATCAATCACCACTAACTGATGAATACATTTAACTAAACACAAACACAGTATTAGGTACAAATGCCGATCAGTACCAACATCATCAGCTGTTTATAATACAGTTGACTGGTGCAAGTAGTTAGAATTTTGGCACAATAATTTTAGAATTGTTACTACAGATAGAACTTNGCACAAATGCCGATCAGTACCAACATCATCAGCTGTTTATTTACATATAATACAGTTGACTGGTGCAAGTAGTTAGAATTTTGGCACAATAATTTTAGAATTGTTACTACAGATAGAACTTTTGCACACTAGTAGTTCTTTTGTTTTCCAACAGATCACATTTGAAGTCAAGTTTCCCATATAGATCTGGTTGTAAATAGCCAACAAAAGAAGTAACTTAGAATCTGTAATTTTTGTCAGTTAGAACCATGTCAAACCGAGGTAGTGATTGGTTTATACTCTTTTGATTACCCTGCCAATAACAATGTTCTTATCCACTTTCCATAAACAATAAAGCCAGTATCATTTATCTTATGGGCTGTAGATATAAGTATCACAGTAACTTTCAGCAGACTTACAGTTTACCAGTTGTGTGGTCACGAGTGTACGAAGTAATCCTACTATTCTTGCCAAATCTGAATCCTCAAAGCTTTTTCAAATGATAACCATCCTTCTTTTGCTGTCTTGCACTTTTTTATATGTGAGTAGTTAATCTTGTCTACAAATAAGATAAGTTTTTAAAGAGCCTTTTGATCTTTCTTTTCATCCTCGACTGTGCCTTCAACTACTTCCCAGTAACCTTCAAGTTGAAACAATGATTTCATAGCAAATTTCTAATTGTTATAATTTTATCTGCCTATTAGCTTCTCTACCAGCATGTAGCTCCCTGATGAGTTACTCATGGTTAATTTATACTGTATTATCATTTTCTTAACAACTTGATACAGATGACTGATAAATTTTTGTAAATAAATAATTTCAGGTGATACAGTTTAATTTCCTTTTTTTATTTATCTTTGATATCTACAGCAATTCATAAGATTAGTTTTTACTGCATTACATTGTGACAAGAACAACTGGAGAACAACTATTGTCTGTTTATTCCATAGAGGAGCAATGTCACCACAGAGATATAAAATACTTCAACAATATTTGTTCTCAGTTGTAATTAAGTGTCCCAGACAAATGTGGCTTTTAAAATGTATTTATTTCAATGTCTAATGTTTACTTGTATATAAAACATATCACTTATCATATATTTTTGTGTTAAAAAAATTTACAAGTTTTGAACATGCAAAATATTTGTACTGTGTTTGAGTAATGTTAATTTGTCTATTTCCTAACTTTATTATAAAATTGGATAGTTATTTTTAGTCGTCACAACACATTTTTTTAAATGTTTATATTTAAGAAAAAAATCTTTTACTAGCTTTTTCTATGATAACAAAATCATTTTATGGCTAACCATCTACTTTTTTTTACCATTTGTAAGCTGTTAGATTTGCTGTAATAGTGCTTTCATTGTCAGTGTCTCAACCTGAACCCATCCTTCCCCCCTCTACATTTTGTGAAAGTATTTCAATGCCAATTAAAAAAAATGTAGTACTTTTCACTATATTCTTGCTAAGAGCAGTTTCTTGTTGCCAATTTTGCTGATTCAGCCCTCAAATATGTTTTTGAATAGCATAATAGTATTTTATTTTCCAACTCGTATGTGACATGTGTTGTGCCCTTCAAGTGGCCACTGTGAGTATATATGTTTATAGTAGCATACCAGTTTGTATGGATTGTAAGCTCTCTTCATAAGGTGTTTTGAAAGTTGCAACAGCATTTTTTCTCAGTAATTATTAGTTTTTAAGTCATCTTTAATTTGGAGGTCACAATGTTTTTACACTTTTTGGTACATAACTGGATGATATAAAATCTAAATGTAATACTTTTATCTCATTTATATTCTGTAAATATTTAGCTTTGAAAGAAGATAACAGACTACAGTTTGTATAAAAGTAGTAAGGTTAGCCATTGTAAATTAGTTGGTATATTTGCAGCAATTGATGTATAAAAATATCAACTTAAAAGTATTAAAAATTGATGTTTGACTTTGTTGTTGAATGAAGTATAAACTTAAACAGTCAAGATAGTTCTATAAAATTGCGTTAAACATAATATTTTTATTTATGTCATAACTTTTTAAGTTTATTTTCATTATTAATAAATTTCATAATTTGTTTGTATTGTTTTGCAGTATCTGCGTGGTGGCTTGGGGGATTGTATATTCGGATTTATATACCTTATGGAACTCAGTACACCATTTGTTTCTTTCCGAGGTATACTGAGTAGGCTGAAGGTAAGAGCATTGGTATATAATGCAAGTATATTTGCAGATAAGGAAGTAAATAATATTGCACAACAAATGTGCAACACATTACATATGAACATTTGACAGCTTAATACACAAAGTAGTATTATTTAATGTGACTAGGGTCTTCTACAGAATAGATAATATGAGTTCATGTACTAAAATAAGATGCACAACTAACCTGCACATAAAGTTTTGCATCTTATTTTAGTACATGAAGTCGTATTATATAGTGTGTGGAAGACTGTAGTCACATTAAACAATACTACTTTGTGTATTAAGCTGACTAATGTTCATATGTAAGCTGTTGCACATTTGTTGTGCACAAGCTGACGATTGAAAATATTATTCTTTAAAAGAAAAAGTATATATTTACCTAGCTCATATTTAAAGGTGAAAAGTAATTAAAATACAAAAATAATTTTTATGATATTAGTAATTTTAACATTTTGTTGCATACAACCAGGTAGTCATGAGTGTATTGATTGAAACAGTTAATGATTTAATGGAAAACATTTTATAAATGACATTACAATACCAAGATGAGTACATACATAGAAATAAAATATAAATATTCAGTTGAGATGATAGTTTGCATAGAAACTGTACTCTGTAATGCACTAGCAGAAGCATAATATATTTTCTTATTGTACACGTAAAATAAAAATTTTTGTAATAAATTTAATCATCCATTTAACAGACTGTATGGGGAAGGTCTATCCGTTATTGCCAATTGTCTGGTATTGTAGAGGAGGAAAATACATACATAATTTGTTCGTTAAAACAAGCTTGAAAAACCAGCGTAATTATACAGTTGTTACAACATAACAAAGATTTATAGGTACTGCAATTAACTACATTCTAAAAAAAAATACCAGCAGGAAGACACTAATTTATTTTCCTTAAAGCATGTCTATTGTGCTTGTCTTAAAAAAGAATTTGTGGAAATTCTTGTGATTGCTAGAATGCATTTTAGAAAATATGTAGGAAGGAACAGGAAACTCATAGCTCACTTGATGGCATCGTCACCCAAGCTGTAAAAGCTGACATCAGTGGTGGCTGTGTCATGGCGCTAAGAAGGTGCCTTGTCCGCAGAACTGCATCAGTGACTTCAAAGCACTATAAAAAAAATTGGAACTACTTGTGAGATCTCTTCTCAGCAGTCCACTCTCCCTACCAACTTAGAATACAATGACTTGGTCCAACAAGCTAAACTATCCCCTTTTTACGACGATTGCAAGCTGTTCTGTAAAGGACCACTCCGAAGGACCCCTTCTTCGTACCGTATGTAGGTTTCAAAGGCATGACCAAGAAAGATGTCAAATTACCTGTTATACTTGATAAGATGTAATTTCTGCATCTCAAGAGGTCAAGGACCTTGTTATCATGAAAGATAAAAATTATCACAAAACTAACCCCAAAGTGGAAAACAAATGCTGGCCTGTGTGCTATATATAGCACTGCTAACTTACATTAAATGAACAGTTGCCAAGCGTAACACAGTAAATAATACATGAACAATATCTAGCTATGTCCTATAAATGGAAGGGTGACTTTACTTTTACATAATTTCAAAACAGAACAAAACTAAACTAAAGAGGCATTAAAAAAAACTGAAGGAATTTAATAAAATGTAGGTTAAAATGAAATAAAGTATTTATTATAATATCAAACGTGAAAAATTACAGAACATTAGCACATACTATATTACAGTGGCACATGTTGAGTTGCTAGACCAGGGACTTGGTGGGAGGGTTGGAGATTAACAGGGTAATCTGGTTCACAAAATACATGTGTTCCAGACTTGTGTTTCACATGTTTATCAGCGTTTCACTTGTTTTTGTCGAGCAGTAGACATGGCTGAGTTTAATGATCACAGCTTGAGCAATGAAATTTCATTCAAAATTCGACAGGGTAGTCTTAAGGAGCTTAATTCAAAATAATATAAATGGTTCCCCACAAGAACACATTAAGTAAATAATTGGAAAGTAATACTTTTCTTGAATCAAAAGGTAGGCCAAGAATCAGGGTGTCCGGCGATTGGGAAATGTGGGAAAAGCGAGAATGTATGGGATTGGAAATGTACAGGAATTTTTCTGAATGGTGGGAATTTTTCCTGGTTTATGAACTTTGCGTTAGAACATCCGAAACTCCACCAAGGGGACTTACTGGTATATAATAATGACGTGTGACGCATTAGGCATATTAGAGCAGCGCTGCCCCACAACAACCCCCCCC